>JAKOGI010002133.1:0-107500 GCA_029747015.1 Carnegiea gigantea
TATATATATATATATATATATATGTACACACACATACGTATATGTATGCACACACACACATATATATATATATATATGTATGTATATATGTATGTATGTATTTATATGTGTATATATATGCGTATATGTTAGTGTGTGTTGTAAATTATTATATTTAGTAAGTTATGCATTGGAGTAAGGTGGAGCAGGTTAAAGCAAATATCAGCAAATTGAAGCATGTGCATGTTCAAACATGTGCTTCAGAGAATATTTGGTGTTAGATTCTATGATAAAAATGAAACTTAGTGAAAAATATCATGGTGGGTGAGGGATATGCTGACCCGTATAACGATCGGGTAGAGTCGTTCGAGAAAATCGTACTTGCCGACTCTCATCACCTGACCCTTACTTTGATTAGGTCTAGTTGATAAAATGAAAAATAAGATTTAACTCCCTGCTTAGCGTCTTTTGGATCAGTAAGTACGAAATTGATATGTAACTCCTTTTAACTCATTTAAACAATAATAATACAAAATTGTCGTTTGTTGATTGGAAATTTTTGCGTGGCCAATTAGAAAAGGAAAAAAAAAAAAAAAAAGCAACCAATGGACAACCCATTGAATGTTGATCCTGTAGCTACTTTTTTGTTTTTATATTATACTCTCGGAACTGATCTAAGCTAAAATTAATTTAATTATCAAAACTTGAAAATTTTCCCATAATTTGGAGTGTTTTTCCAATAATGTTTTTCAAAAATAAAACAAATATGGTCTCTCCCCCACAAAAAAACCAAAAAAAATTGACATTCTCTAATATGGTCTCTCCATTGAGCTCAAAATAAAATTAACCAATAAATACGTCTATAAAATATAGCAATGAAGATATTTAATCTTAGAACTTTTGTGTTCTCTCTTCTATTAGATCAGTAAGTAGCCTTAACTATTTCAAAGCGTTTTTATTAGTTTGTGAACACTATCTAAAAAGAAAAATATATACAATTTGCGACTCCGGGATATCCTGGATTCTATGGAAAAAAAATTTTAAGAGACAACATTTTTAGAATGTATTCCCAATTACTTACTATTTTGGGTAAACTATTAGTAGATGTCGATATTTTACAAAATAGTTATTTTTTGAGGTTTTTCTTTGTAACTTAGTCCCTGAACTTTCTGAATTTTCTATTTTTGCCTCAAATGAGGTCTAAAGTGTAAATACTCAAGTTTTGGGGGCTTTTTAATGAAACCAAGCTTATATTTTTGTATAGACTTCTTACAATCACTTTACTGGTACTAATTATCACAATCTACTACTTATATCATAAATATTATATTTTCTATGATTAACAGCTTAACATACTTAGCAAAATAATTAAAGCTTTAATTAGAGGGTTTCGACCATTACCTGAACTTAGCTGGCGCTAGACTCCGGCGTTCGTCTATCTTTAGGTTTACAGAGACTGCTAATCTCAACCATACCTTCCTTAGACTAGGCACAGTATAGATCCATTTCGTTTCCTACCTCGTACCGTAGTCTAATCAAGTTTTATATATTTTAAACAATAGTGAGACTTTAATCAAGAAATTATAATATTTAAGACATAAGGTTCAACTGAATAATGTTTCCTACTGGAAAACTTTCTTTGATTAAAAGCTTGAAAGTGGAAACATTACAATGAAAAGCTTGAAGAGAGACTTAAGCTAAGATCATTAGAGATGCTTCCTCATAAAGAAATGGATAGTTTCAACTTCTCTTTTGCTCAAGAATACTCAAATGACCGTATCCCTTCTCAGTACTTGACCTCTCTTTTATAGAGAAGATGAGGGTACATAGGATGCCTTATTGGCTACATTATACACTGATTTTAAACATGGCTATAGTTACGTTCATATGGCTACAACAGACTACTTTATTTTACAAACCTGACACTTGCCAAAATAGTGCAATAATGGAGCAACTATTTTTTAGAGCCTTTTGATGATGAAAGACTAGTCATCATTATTGAGATTCTACATGCCTTCATCTCCAATAATATCTTCTAGACCATCATTATTTGGATAATCATCAAAATCTTCATCAAATTGAAGATGCTCTGGATCTCATTTCTCAAATAATTCAAGAAGATATTTCTTTTCTTTTCTTGATTAGAATTTTTCAGCTCCAACATCAAAGAGATAATCAAAAATATCTTTTGAGGTAGCTCTTCTACCTTCATATATTCATTAAACTCATTATGATAAGCGAAAGTAGTATTTCTACAATGTACTAGTGCTTTTCTTCATTCAATTAATATCTAACTCTGTTCATAAATGTTGAAAAATCCAATGGCTCTTGCTAAAGCATGGTCAGTAACTAATTCTCATCGTTCTGAATTTCATTCTTATCGCCGATCATTAGGGTCATCAAAATCAACTATTTGAACAAGATAATGAGCCAGTGGCTTTTCCATTTTCATACTCAATTAGTGCACAATGTGCCTCCACATATAGACATTTATTATTTGAGATTTTTGTTGGACCATCAGGAGATGTATGAATCTAATGGATCCTTTGGAACATGCATTGCTGAAATTTATTAATGTTGAGAAAAATGAGAACTTTAGATCTGGAAATTCCATAAAGTAAACTATACCATATTCCCAAGCTTTCATGACAGGGTCATTTGGAGATATTGAATTTGCTGGGAAACTAACATAACCAACTGCATACCTATCTCGAAAGTATATTATTGTACTCCAAGACTCCCAAATATCACAGGAATAGTGATGATAATAGTCAATATGGGCTGCATACAACTCATTGAACCATTTTTCTTGGACGTAAGAACTTATTTTTTATTGAATATCATAGGGACACCTTAGGTAGTTAACTTGTAATTCTAGAATGAAAAATCTTTGAGTTATTAGGTAGGCAGAAGATATCATACCAAAATGTGATCTACTTTTTGTATGGATTTCCAAATTATCAATAAGGACTTTACTAGAAGCAGAAACCCGCTCTAGTAACAATGATATTTCATTATAGATTTCCTCCTTTTTTGGAAAGAGTTCTGCTCTGATGATCACCATTGATGAGCTCTCGAGTCAAACTATTTGCCAGAGAGCTCTTCGATCCTATATATGTTTAATAGAAAAGAAAGATTGGTTAAGCCATAATTATCAATGCAGAAGTCGCCTTACACTTGCATATTTGATAAATTCTTTTTCACAAAATCAAGTATTCCTTTGCAATTAGTTCAAATAAGAAAAGGTCTTAGGGCTTAAAAGATTTAGAACTTTTCAATTCTCCTTATGACTGCAAGAATTTCTTTTTCCATCGTGGGGTAGTTGCATTCTGCCTTATTAAAACTTCCACTGCAATATTTGTAAAGTTTTTCTCTTTCTTTAATTTTAAGTACTGCACTTTAGTGCTCATTGCTGGCATCTATCTCAAGAATTAAATCATCTTCTTCATTAGGCAAATGAAGAACAGAAATATTTTTACACATCTTTTTGAAGTTTTGAACAATCTTGGAATGACTAGGGGTCCATGTCCAACTTATTTCTTTCTTAAGTTTCTGATGCAATGGCCTTCTTAGTTTAGCTAAATCTTTAGTGAAATCTGAAGCATAGGTAAGGCATCTAAGAAAACTTTCCAGTTGCTTCCTATCTTCAATTTTTTCAGGGAAATTCTCTATTTTTCCAGAATATGTTTTTATAGGTTGATTTGTCCAACTTCTATCTCTAGACCTGAAAACTCAATTTCTGTTTTAGCATAAATGCACTTGTTCTTACCAAGTATAATACCATGATCAAGGCATCTTCGAGTGATGGCTAACGCATCATCTTTGTGCTGTTCTATAGTTTTAGAAAAGACAATGATATCATCAATATAAATTAGACAATAGTGATTAAGATCTTTAAAGATGTTATCCATTCTTCTTTGAAATATTTGAAGTGCATTTTTGAGACCAAATGGCATTACTATCCACCGATGATGTCCTTATGGGGTACTAAATGTAGTTAAAGAAATGCTTACTTTATCCATTTTTATCTGCCCATAGCCACTTTTGCAATCCATTTTTGAGAACCAAGATACTCCTCGAATTCAATTGAAAAGGACTATTTTGTTAGGAATGTAATAACCATCAAAGACAGTATTATCATTAACCTTTTTGTAATTGATTACTATTCTTACTTTTCCTCTTTTTTCTTTTGCATGATTTCTTACCATGAAAGTAGGACTGGTATGAGGACTTTTGCTATTCTTGATTAATCCTTTATCCAGAAGTTCTTTAATTTACTTATCAAATTTTTAGATATCCTGGTGTGTATATACTATTTGTTTGACTCGAATAATAGTATTGGGATTTAACAAAGTAATTTTCACATATGTCTTATCTTTATCCTAAATGTTAGTGGATTGTCATAATAGAATTCCTTGCATAATTGCTCTTGGTATTTAGTAATATGCTCTTTAATAGATAACCCAAGTAGTGAGATTGTCAGTGCTATCTCATGTTATGCAAGCATTACCTTCTCACCACACTGGCTACATGTAAATTCAATTTTCAGATGAGCGTAAGCCTTGTTCAATTTTTCAATAGGAATTGAGTGACCATTGATTGTAAATATTATTTGATTTATTGTCTGTGTGCATGGAGAATATATAATATCTGAAAATTATTTCCAATAATTATATCATGAGAAGGTTGGTCAGTAGCCCATATAACTGGTATAATGCATTTAACTCCTCCTAATCCTGTGGATAACCCTTCAATGCTTCATTGTGACTCATAATGCTATTATCAGATATCCGCACTTGTAAAGGATTTTTGGCTCTCTTCCACATAAACTTTGAAAATAATAATCTTTTTTCCAAATCATATAGAACAACTACTATTTATGTAGACACACGATTCATATTTATTCAATCTCCCTAAACATACCTTTATTGGGGTATATATGCTATTAGGATTTGTATTAGTAGCTTCATAGCATATCTTCATAGTCATGTCTTTGACTAATTCATCCTCATAGATTGGTTCACTAATAGTTTCGATTTGTACCCAACAACCTTTCTATTTAGACTCATACTTCGATCTGTACTGTGTCTTGTGGGTTCAAAACTCATTTTACTCATTTCACTGGTCATATTAATTGTATCATTTTCTCTAACTTCTTCGTTAGCTGATGAGATCCTTCTTCCTATTCTGATATTATACTCATGCTCCTTAATAATTAGGATCTAATGATAGTTTTACCATTCTTATTAATTTTTATCACATTTTTCTTATTGATTTTTGTAGGATTGACAAAGTTAGATATCTATGAATGATCAATTTTTATCTCCTGTGGATTAGATTTAATCTTTTGGATCTTTTGCATTGGGGTAGGACTTAGAAATTTTTTTACCTCTGTCATTGTGATCTTAGTCTTTAGATCTATAGTATTATCTAATTTGTAGATAATTTTTTAAAATATCCTTAATGAATATCCTCCTCTTTTCATGTCCATTCTAATTGTTTAATCCTACAGGATAAGAAGTTTTTAGCAAATTCGTCTTTTAGGCTCACATAATACCTAGGCCGACAATTGAAGCCTATCGATCCATTACATAAATTAGTCTTAATCCCTCTGATAATTTGATTATTAAATTTAGTATGCCTAATATCACAAAGCAAATCATAGAGATCAATATCTTTACCACAATATTGTAATGGAGTGATTTGAAATTAGACCCTTCCAACATCGATATGTCTATACTTTCTATCTTTATTATGCTTAAGGATGTTTTTCCAGCTAATGAGACTAACTTCTCCTACATCATACTCACAGTCTTTGATTTTAGATCTCCTTACATCATTTCACACACATACTCTTTAATTGAAATATAGATTTTTTATAGATCATGTCTTCCTGAATTATGGGAAGGACCCAATCACCTTTGACTTTCTCGTGATCATTGTTTACAACGAGGTCTTCTCCTTGAAAATCACCAAGGCTAACTGAGCTAGTTGCCATTATATGACTGATTTCTTCATAATCACTTTCTTTATATTCATTATTTAGTATAATTTCAACAATCCCTTTGTTATTATTTAGGGTTAGATCTAATGCTTTATCTTTACTAAGCTCAACAAAAACTAGGCTACCCAAGGTTTTGATAAGCTTGTTATTTTTTCTATTTTCACTATCATTAGCATAGTATCCTACTTTTCCGTATGCCCAATATTTGCAGTTGTTTTTCCCTGTAGGACAGTACGCTGCTTTTCTAAAAAGTCTGCATTTTTTAGGACTTGGCCTGTTATAATATTTTCTTTTATATTTCTCACCCCTTTGCATATTAAAACCCTTTTTCTTATGAAATTTTCTTTTTTTTTCTCCTTTCAAATTCTTTTCCCCATTGGTGAGGTGAATCCCAATGAGTTAGGAACTGTTTCTTAATTTTATTTTGCTTTTAAAGATTAAGATATTGATTATTGATCCATTTTCTTAAATAAGAAATTCTTAACCCAAGGGTATTAATGACATCTGCTCTTTCAAGACATGCAACGTATTTTCATTAATTATGAAATTTATCGGATATGTTAATTTGTCATAAAACATACCAAGATTGGTTTCTCATGCTCGATTTTGAAATAATATTGACTAAATTCGTCAATATAGCTTTTCAGATATCTTATATCCCATAATCCTATATTATTAATCTTTCTCTGCCATTCTTTTGCTTTTTCTTCAGAATCAAGTTTAACTCCAATAAACTCAGTTTCTATTTCCTTGCATAGATTTTTGAACATTGCAGCTGGTGTTTTCATCATTCTTAATGTATTTTTACCATCTTCATTTAATAATCATACCAGTCAGTTACAGTGTTAGAAAGACTATGTTCGATGTAATGTATAAAATTTGCAGCAGTCCATATAGTATTTAGATTTGAGACACTATTCATGCCTCTTTTCCAATGTTCAAATATTTCTTTTCTGTTACGTGTTCCATCTATGTGTAAGATGTATCACGTTTGAATAATTGGAGTAAGGTTAACTTCTTCAAAGGTTGTATTTTCCCTTGGGATGAACACGAAGAAAAAATTGGTTGTACATCTTACTGGAATGTACCTTGGTCTTATAAAATAAGTATTTCTTCTAGAATGTTCACCAAATTCTTCAGATTTAGGAACAATATTGTTAACCATATTGGTCTCTATTTCACCTAAATCGAGTTCTTCGCCAATTTCATTAATCTCATCTTCAACAGTCATTTTACCAAATTTTTTTATCCAATTTTTTTTAAATTCCTTCTAAAGGTAATATATTCAAATCATCTAGTTTAATAAGCTTCATTTACTGATATATTTCTTCTTCTAATTGAACATTATTAGTGTCTTCAATATCATCAGACATCACATCTTGTTATCACTAATTGTGCCCATAATCTTGTTTTATTCTTCTAAATTTTGTTCTTTTTTGAACATATTCTGTAGTTCTTCAAGAATATACTGCTTATACTCTAGCATCTTTTTTCTTTTCTGCTTTCTCAGTCGATTTTTTATTTGATTTTTCTCCTACCTCTTTTTAGATTTTTATATCATGCAAAGAAAATGGATTCTTGTTTTTTGAATTTTGGAAAGGATATGTATGCTGAAATGCAGTACTAATATTGGAAATAGATTTTCCACTATATCTAACTTCGTTAGCTAGAGAAATGTGAATTACAAATAATTGCCTCTTAAACTCCTTGACTGCAGTCTTAATTTTAACTAATTCTGCTTTTAATTATAAAACTATATCAGTGATATAGTTTAATTGAGGTGCTACTGAAGAAATTCCTTCTGGTGAGTGAACAATATGTGAATAATTCAGACCAGGACAAACAAGTGATGATTCAAGCATTAGTTGCAGTTGATTAACTTAATTAATTATTAATTAATTATTAATTAGCTTAATTATCTTAATTATTTTTGGTCATGTGACTCCGATACCAGTTAAAAGAGGGTATCAAGTAGTACTTATAAGAAAATTTACACATGCACAAATTTTAAATTTTTGAAATTAAAATTTTAAGGATTGGGGCTAAAATGCAAATATGAAAAGTTTAAGGGCTAAAATGAAAATAAAAACAGTGAATGGTCCCCTTAAATAGTTTCCACAAAATATTGACCCTCTTAAATATATTCTAATAACATGATCCCCTAATTATAATTTTCACACAAAATAGAATATGTGACAGTGATATTTTCAAATATATATACATGTTTTCTACAACCTTTCATGCTTCTAAATAATTTCAAAATCTAACCAAATTCAACAATCTACTGTCTACAGACTCATCTTAGTAAAAGAAAACTAGGGGTGCTAAGACTTGAAGCTGCGGAATTAATCATTAAGAAACGTCTTGTCAAGTTTGGAGGCACTAAGAGTCCTATTATCTATCATTGTAATTTCGATAAGCCCCCTCCGATGATGATGAAGGATGTGGCTTCTTTTGCATTGTAGAGTTGAGTTGGTTAGTAGGTTTTATGTACTGACTATAATGTTTGTATTACCTGGCAGGGAAAAAAAAAAAAAAAAAAGGAATATAGAGAACACCTAACGTATGTATAAAATGTCAGATACATGACTATGTATTCTACATATTTTTGATAAAGTATTGGCTATAATGTTTGTCTTACCTTGCAGGAAAAAAAAAAAAAAGAATTTAGAGAATACCTAATGTATGTATAAAATGTCAGATACATGACTATGTATTCTACGTATTTTTGATAAATGTTCATGCATGTATAAAATGTCAAATACATGCCTATGTATTCTACATATTTTTGATAAATATTAGTTGGATAAATTAGAAATTTTGTAATTTCAAGATGAAAAAAGCAGGAAACAAATTTATTTTATTTTTTTTGTGGTTGTTAGGAGAAGAAACCAATTGACTTATATCAATACCTGAAAGGTAAAATGCTGGGTGTGCAACCAAGAAATATTACACGGGTGTATAAATGGTATTGTTGTGTTGCGGGCATAGTTTGAGTTTGTTAAGAAAAACAGAAAAAGAACTGATAGGAGATCTTCATGGAAAAAAATCTTATCATGAATTACGCATGCAAGATTTCCTACACGGTTCGTGCAAGTGTGAAAATTTCACTGCAGGGATTACAAGTTAATTACGTAATAAATAGTGGTTAAACAAATGTGATAAGCAGTAGCCCGATGAAAAGGTGTGAAAGTTAAAGTGAAGAAAAGTTATATAGTCAATAAAAATGGTTACATTCAAATGGAAATCAACAATTTTAATGGCTATTCTACTTGTCTTTTGAGGTTTGTCTTGAAATCTTTTGTCTTTATATTATGATACCTTTTCTTTCTTCCTTTTTGTTTTTCGATTGATGCAAAATTAGTAATTTTATCATTAGATATTAGAACAGGATCTTTATGTTATGAAATCTTTCTTCCAAAAAAAAATCACTACTAGAAATCCAACTAAAAGTTCAAAATAGGATGATTTAAAGATAAATTTTAAAAAAACAGTAAGAGGTACAAATTGAGGGAGGCTATTAGTGTAAGCTTTGACTCAATAAGCAACCTTATTAATAACCTAACTTTCAGTATCTATATTTATGTAGCAGTTTAAGAAAACGTCTTCAATAGCTTATACTTTTTTTCCCAAATTTATATCTATTTCAAGGATATTAATTTTTCATAAGAACCGCTATCCATGTCAATAGTTTTTTTTGCAGTGAACATGACACATTTTTCGTTCATTTCAAAGAAATGCAACTTCTTGATGATCAACAGTTTCATATGCTAAAACATTCAGAACTCTTCATTAGGTGAAATATGCTGATAAATAGGTCATTCTTTTACATTGAATTCAAGTACTTCATCATTATCTTAAAATAAAAAATAAATTTAGAATCAGACCATTTCACTTCTTGATCCCACCTGTACTTTTCAAACGTCATGTTATTCAACAATCAGAACTCTAAATCAATTAACAAGTTTCAGTAGGAATTTTGTAATCTAATACTCAATGATTTCCATCATTTATGCAAAGTTAACATTGACCATGAATTGTTGTGCTTGAACCCCAACATAGATGCTGAACTGGTGATGTAAATTAGCGTTGTTGATTTCAACATCAGCAAGAGCAGCACCCAAAAGCAAGAATCAGCAAATGGCACGAACACAAAACTCAGAGCAAGTCGCAATCCAAAAGGTTTACATATGTGCGCTACAAGGCCAAAGATGCAATGTCACTACGGGCCCCCCTTGTTGCTCGAATTTCCTTTGTGCTCCCTACGCTTGGCAAAAGTATGATACATGCATGCGCACCATATGAGTCACTTGCCTCTTCATCATATGCTATGATAAATACAATCAACTTGAGCAAGAGTCGAATATACATATGAGCAAGTGTCATCAAATGCTAATTTTTACACCCCTTTGAAGAATAGGTGACCAATACTAATATTTCTCACACTACACTCCCCAATAAATTTTAGTTGTATCATAGGGTTGTTAAACAATATTCAAAAAGTTCTTGGGTTGTTCACATAGGCTTCAGTGTAAATTTGACCTGCACAAGCCTTTTTGCCTCCCCACACACAAGAACTTGGGGGGGGGGGGGGGGCAAAGAGAGGGATAACATTCAAATCTGCCTACATCAAACTACAATTTACAAAAGTTGGATTTAAATCATAAACAATATACAAAGTTGCAAATCCAAGCATACAGTGGCCCAACCAGTTTGTACAATGGCCATATCATCCTCAAACTGTAACACAGTAAACCAGCCAGTATCTACTTTATCAGAACTTTTGCATTTGTTACACTTGAGGGGTCAGACTCTAACCCAAACACAGCCGAGGAGGTCACGGTGAAAAGACTATCCATTGCTGCCAAATGGCAACAGGCTCACTACCTCCTAACTCAAATAAACCATCAAACACCCTACGCTAAGATACTTAAACCATGAGATGCTCCCAGGTATGCGTTCAAGCCGTAGAAAGTTTATCACAGTTATAGCTTCGTTCCAACTTGCAATCAAAATGGTAGTCTAACACTCTTACCCCCGCATGGCGTGCTCTGTACATGGGTGCTCGTTAATATTCTCTAGCGTTACAAAGAAGGGCTCCTCTGAGGAAGTCTTGACTGCAAGATTTTAGATAGGTAAGATCCAGAAAGCTTAAAATAGAAATATAAATAATATAAATTCATGAAATGCAATGCACACACCTTTGGTTTCGTCATTCTCCAGCCTCCTGAACTTTGCTGTGGAGAATGATTAGTGTATTTTTCAAGGCTATGTATATCAACAGTCCCATCAGCACATGATCCATTCTCCGTAGAAGCATCCTGCAGATGACGTCAGCCATTATAGCTATAACTTCTTTTATCACTTATTTATCAATTTTTAATAACGCGTGAAAAAATAGATCTAATCCCACACATCATCATCAAGTTTCTGCCAAATGACTGGCAGTGAAATCCAAGAAACACTCGATTTACATCTTCACATTTTACATCGTCTAAGATGAGAAACTCACATCACGAATAGTTCTTTGAAAAATTTTTTAATCAACGTCCTCAAAAGCCGCATTATGTTCCAATGTTGCTTATCATATTTCCCCTAGGCATGACAAACATAAGAAAAGATTTAGCAAAGATACCTTTTTCTCCAATTCTGCATCAGTCTTAACTTCTAAGCGGTCGTAATAAAAAAGTATCTGCATGCATAAAAAGCAGAAAAATGCGCTTCAAAAGGACAGAAAACAAGATTAAGAAGATATGCCTCTGCCAATAAGCATAGCTCCAACATTGTGCATTGTACAGTGAAGCTTCAAAATACAGATCCTAAATTTTCATCCTATGATATCCTAAAGCATATAATCTCCGCATTTACCTTATTGATCAGCTGAAAATTTGATGCATCTGCGGCAACGATTTGAAATCCAAGACAATGGTTCGGAGAAATGCAGAAAGGACAAAAGATAGAGTTATAAACACATCCATCTTCTGGACACCAGATACCCTGTCCTGGAATGTTTTTGTTATTCCTGCTACAAAGTCGCTGGTCAACCGATGAAATATCCACTATCAGAACGTGCGTAAGAGATGCTGATGTGTGCCCACGTCGTAGCCCTTTTCCTTGAGAAAAGGGAGCAAAGATAGCTTTCGATAACAAAGTCAAGCAACACATGACATACGGAATAGTTTCAGGACGACCCAGTGCACTTTTGCAGAGGGAACAAAATATCTGTAATTGTCGATTGAGAGAGAGACTAGGAAACTTGAGCGATTTATCAACATCATCTGACAGAGAAGGTGAAGGAATGGTCGACGCAAGTTCAGATTCTGATGAATTTTTCTTTGAAGCAAATTTAGTTATTTGATTTTCATTGCCATTTCTTACTGAGTAACCCATCTCTTCAAAGTTCTCTGTCACTTCCCCAGATGTCACGTTTAACTTCTTCTCCTGAATAGAATTAATCAGCAGCGAATTAAGCGACACCCTCCTTTTATGGGCATGAGAGTTAACACTCAGATTTACAGATGACACTGTCTCTGGCATAAACCCTTTGGCAAGAGAATCCCTCTCAGGAGTGATGTCCATGGAACAAGACGCGAAATTTTCTTGACCAA
The DNA here is from genome assembly GCA_029747015.1 of Carnegiea gigantea. NCBI lineage: Eukaryota > Viridiplantae > Streptophyta > Magnoliopsida > Caryophyllales > Cactaceae > Carnegiea > Carnegiea gigantea. The sequence continues at coordinate 12,592 of JAKOGI010002133.1, forward strand.
ACTCAGAAGTTTGAATTATGGTCGAACGAGAATTATCATTATCTGTAGAAGCTTCAGGACTAGCCATGATACAGCTTCCATCCAGAGGAGTCTCCTTCACAACAGAAAGTTCTGTCCTTTCATCCAAGGAAGTAACAAGAGGAAATTCGCAACTGAAAACACAGAAAGTGAAGATAATTATTACTCAGAGGAAACAGTGTCACTTAACATGACTAAGAATAGTAAGAAAATTATTTTACATCCAACTCCAAGAATCTTTGGCTGTTGGCCAAAAACAAAAAGAAAAATCACATGCCCCATATTCGAGTGATCAAGTGCATAAAAAAGCTACACATCACACCTTGAAAATGTGCAATAATAGACTCGGATGGAAGCTTTGGTAAGTTTGGTGTACCAGTTTCAGCAAAGATGGGCAAAGGAGAGGATACTTGGTTCTCCCAAGCTAGGACCCTGAGTCGCAGCAGGGTCACAATTACAACCTCCCTTACCTACGCAAAAAAGACCTATTTCTATTTTATTTTATTTTTAAATAAGGACCACTTTACCAAGAAAAAGTTAACCGGGGAAGGGAAGGAGGGTATTGACCTGAAAGCACATATCACCTATGAGAGGCGGACTTTCCATTTTTCCCTGACATACCCGTGTCGGACAAGAGACTCCGCAGATAGGACATGGGATACTTCTTGGACCCGCCCTTATTTGGCCTCTAAAGCAGCAGGGGTGAAAAAAACTAGGAATATATGGCCTTTTTTCTTCTTCGTTCATCATTATTTTAATGGATCTTTAATATTTAACCGTTTGACAAGTTGACAACCTTGTAACTATTGAAATATTCTTGGAAGATACACTTGAAATTGCAACTTCCATATCTAAAAAATTTCTTTTTTTTTGGGTAAGTAATCAAAGATGTATATTAAAAGGACACCAAGGGGATGTCACCCATGTACAAAAGGGGCACGACAAAAACATTATGTCCTTAACCTCTCATCCATTATGCAATCGATAAAAGCAAAAAAAATTTAGCTCTTTGTCACCACTAAACCATACACTCCGACTATACAACAACCTCAAAAAATAGAGCTTGAAATCTTGAAATGACAAGATTTTGTCCTCGAAAATACGACGATTCCTCTCCTTCCAAGTAACCCACCAAATAACCGAAGGAACCATGCTCCAAACTCGAATGACCCAACTCTTCTTCATCCTTCTCCTCCAAGCCACCACCACATCTCTCACATTAGAAAGTTGAACCCAACTAATCCCCATAAGTGAGAGAGATAAATCTCAAAGCGAAGAAACCCACCGGCAATGTACAAGAAGATGATCCACAGTTTCTTCCTGGTCCCAACACATGGAGCATCTATTTGGACCTCTAAAATTTTTTCTCTTAAGCATGTCGTCTATGGGAATCTTGCCTAAGGTGGCTGCCCAAGCAAAGAAACACACTTTTGTGGGAGCTTTAAACTTCCAAATGGACTTGGCAGGAAAATCACAACCGCCAAGTTTTCAAATTGTGTGGAACAAAAGCTCTTGGCAGTAAAGGAACCCTTAAAGTTTAGTGGCCACACAATCTCATCATTACCTTGGGACAGAACCTTTTTGCCAGCAAGTACGGCTAACAGATTACAAATACTATCCTCTTCCTAATCATTAAGACTCCTTACAAAAATCAAATCCCAATGGCTAACGTCACCATTCCAAGAAACAACTTCTTTAACCGTGGCATACTTTAGACGAGTCATCCTAAAAAGATTGGGAAAAAGATTTTTTAAAGGGCGATCCCCACACCAAACATCGTGCCAAAATAATGCCCTTGATCCATCCCTCACCTCAAAATGCACTAAAGATTTGAAACGCTCGAGACCTGCTAAGATAGATTTCCAACAACCAACCCCGTGAGGAGGACTCTTTTTACTCCACCAAACCAACTCGTCTATCCCATATTTTGCCTTGATCACATTTTTTCACATAGCACTATCCTCTTTTGCAAACCTCCACAACCATTTGGTCTTCAACGCTTCATTCATAACACGAAGAGGTCTTATGCCAAGTCCTCCCTGCTGTTTAGGACGGCATACCTCATTCTAATTAACCCAGTGCAGGCCGTTACCATTTTCGTTGAAATTTCAAAGAAAATCTCTCATGATTTTCTCTAACCGACTAGCAATGCTAGTTGGGATGGTGAATAAAGGCATGAAGTAGATGGGCAGACTACACAAAGTGCTTCTCAAAAGAGTCAATCTACCCCCTCTGGACAAAAGCTTTGACTTCCAGCCTGCCAATCTCTTATGAAACCTCTCAATAACTGGATCCCAAATCGCTATGCTCTTATAAGGAGCACCAAGAGGAAGACCAAGGTACGAAGAAGGCAGATGATCAACTCCGCACCCAAAAAAACGGGCCAACACATGAACATTAGGCACATCGCCAACAGGAATGAGTGCACTTTTGGAGAGGTTGACCCTTAGTCCCGACATAGCTTCAAACAGGAGAAGGATGCACCTTAAGTAGCTCAAATTACTCTCGTTCGGCTTGCAAAAAACAAGGGTATCATTGGCAAAGAGCAAATGAAATATCATCAAACCCTCGGAATGAGGATTAATAATATGAAAGCCATTCAAGAAACCTTCTTCACCTGCTTTAAACACCAATCTACTGAAAGTCTCCATAACCAAAATGAATAATAAGAGCGACAACGGGTCACCTTGCCTTAGGCCTCTTGAGCTTGAGAAAAAACCAGATGCTTCACCATAACTAAGATAGAGAAGCGCACAGTAGAAATACAAAAAGAGATCAATTTCCTCCACTTGTTTGGAAAGCCCATTTTCTCAAGAATAGCCAAGAGAAAACTCCAAGAGACATGATCATAAGCTTTCTCAATGTCAAGCTTACAAAGGATACTAGAAATCTCAGATCTAATATAAGAATCAATGCACTCATTAGCAATCAAAGTAACATCCAAAATTTGACAGCCAGGAACAAATGCATGCTGCGAGGGACCCACAACTTTTCCAACCACTCTCCTCAATCTTGAAGCGAGGACTTTGGCAAGAATCTTATATACACTTCCTACCAAACTAATGGGCCTAAAAGACTTAATATCATCTGCACCAGCCACTTTGAAAATCAAGGTAATAAAAGTAGCATATAAACTTTTCTCAAAAACACCCTTATTATGAAAGTCAGCAAAAAATCCCATAATCTCCCCCTTGACAATAGACCAACAATGCTGAAAAAAATCTATATTGAACCCATCTAGCCCTGGAGCTTTCTTGTTACCTAACTCAGAGATGGCATTCCATACTTCATCTTCAGTAAAATCTTTTACAAGATCGCTAGCATCCTCAGGGCTAATAGAGGCAAAAGCGATTCCATCAAGAAAAAGAAGTTGACAATCGCATTTCTAGCTGAGGCAGCATCAACATAAAACTCGCCATCCACTTGAATTTTGTGAATAGCATTAAACTTTCTTCTCCTATTTGCCACCTGGTGGAAAAATTTGGTATTACGATCGCCATCCTCAATCCACTGTTGCTTTGCTTTTTGGCGCCAGAAGATATCAATGGATTTTCGCACCATAGAGAGTTCTTTTTTAACTCCCAATCTTTCCAATCTATCTGCCTAAGAGAGAGACTGTTGCTGCTCCTTCTCATCTAAGAGCTTCACTTTATCCACCAGACTAGCCATCTTAAACTCTAAATGGCCAAACACTTCCCTATTCCACTGTTTAAGTTTGGTCTTCAAAAAGTTGAGTTTCTTTGCCAAAAAAAAACTCGAAGGGCCAATAACATTCAGTTCATCCCAAACAGATTCGACAAGGTTGTCAAATCCATCCGCCTCAAGCTACATATTCTCGAATTTAAAAGGATGTCTACCTCTAGAGACTTCCTCAACCCGCAGAAAAATGGGAAAATGATCTGAAGTAATCTTCGGAAGGGTAACTTGATGAACCCCCTGGAAATTATCTTCCCACTCAACTGAGAAGAGAAATTGATCGATACGAGATAACACAGGAACCTCCTCATGGCTGGACCAAGTAAAGTGAGCACCTTCTGAAGAAGGGTCAACGAGATTGCAAGAATCAATAAAACTAGAAAACTCTCTCATTGCTCAAGACGACCGACCACCTGTGGATCTCTCTGAAGGAAACCTAATGACATTAAAGTCCCCACCCAAACACCACGGAATGTCCCAAGAAGACATAAAGAACGACAACTCCTCAGATAAAGCCCATCGCATATAGTCATCATTAGGCCCATATACCCCAATCGGACCCCACTCAAAATTGTCCTCCAGATACTTAAACCTACAGCACACAGAAAACGACCCAATGCGAGATTCACCGAGCTCCAAGACTTGAGGATCCCAAATGACCATAATGCCTCCTAAGCAACCCACTGAAGGTAAGTAAAGTCACTCAATTGCTCGATGACCCCACAAACTAATCGCTAACGGCCGACTAACCATCTCCAACTTAGATTCTTGGAGAATAGCAACATCGCAAGCAAAAGTACGCAACACCCACTTAACATCCCCCCGCTTATTTGGACAATTAAGCTCCCTGACATTCCAAGCAAGCAAATTAACGGCTGGCCCCATCCGAAAACAGCCTATCGCTATCAACGTCATCCCCCATACTCTCTTCAACCGGCTGTTCTCTTATCATTCTATTTGCTTCCAACGATGCAAGAAAAGAAAGCAACTCCATTTCTCTACCTTCAATGGCCAGACCCATCTTCTTACAAAAAAAGACCATTCTTTCCAAGACTCACACTGACCCTTCACTAACATTCCCTACATCACTAGAACCGGGCTATGCAGCACCATCTAAACCTTGAGGGTGGGCTTGAGGTAGAGCTTCCTCAAACGAAGAAGGCCCTCCCACCTCCTGCATAATAGGAGAGCCCGACTCAGAAACGACGAGATTAGTCTTTCGGAGCTTCTTCCTACGAGAGTAAACAAGCACACTCGTAGATGGTGAACAAGCTGTAGGATGCAGCTCCTCCTCCACCACATTAAGAGGTGATTCTGGGATTCTTGAGGCGCACGAAGAACTATCGTGTGAGTTACACTCACAATCAAAAGAGGGATAATTCTCCAACAAATCTCTCAACACTTGGAATTGATTAACACAGGGAGAAGAAGCCTCCAAAAACTCCTTCGAACCATTCTTCTTACAAGGAGGCATCGTCGCATCATTAACATTGTCCTTGAAGGAGACCTTCTGCTTCAATAAATCACTGCTAACATTTTGTTCTTCACGAATCACGGCTGCACACACATCCCATGAACCACAATCCCTACACTTCCACCCCATCAAAGGCGAATTACGGCAGCCACCCGGATGACCTTGAACAACATTAGCAAAAGACCTATCCCTACTCACCGAAAACCTGGAGGGAAAAGAAGCATTCCTTGGTGGAGGAGAAGGCTTCTTATGACCCTCAATCAAAGTCTCCTTAAGAATCTTTGTCATCCTAAAGCAGCCCTCTGCCTTAGCTCCCTCAGGAAAGATCACTGACCTAGCCTGCCCACCATTACCGAACAGAGAAAGAACAATGAATCTACCTTTGCTATTCTTTCTCAATTGAAGCAACACCTCTGACCCCACCTGAAAGTTTTCAACCACAATGGTTCTCCCTTCGAGAAACAGAATCGAACCATTTGTACTGCCAACCAACGAAATTCCTCGAAGCTCAATCGGATAAAAGACCTTTTTCTCCTACCTGCCTCAGCAACTTTAAAAGGAAAAAGGCCTCCATCACCCCCAATCACTTCCAGGACCTTCCGAGACGAGGCAATGCAGCGTAGCCAGAAGAAAAAAGTCCACAAAGCGAAAAGAAAAAAACCCCTACTGCCCAGCAGTGGTGTGCGCTGCCCAGGGAGGAGAAGAATGTGAGGAATAGCAGAAAAAAGCACTTACCCATGGCTGGTCGGAAACCACAGCAACGCCAAAGGACAGAACAGTAGATTCCGCGCCGGAAAAGATGGTTGGGAGAATTTCCGGCGAGACTCCGACGGCCGGAAAGTTCACACAGAGCTTGCCGGCGGTGACAGAAACTTCCGGCCAACCCAAAACCTTGATCAAAAAATACAAAACCCTCCACCGACGCACAGATCTGAAGAAAACCAAAGAGTGACCCGTCAAACCCAAAACAACGACCGGCGAAGGGGCGGCCGACGACTCCCGGAGACCCAAAGTCCACCGGACTTCAGGTAAACCTCCGATGACCACTCCGGGCACCCTGAACTTCACCGGCCACCTGCTGATGGGCCTGTTCGCGTCCTGTCGCTCCCGACACAGAGTAGAGGGAGAAAGGAGGTTGGCGCTGGGACGCGTCGAGGTGGCTTCTAGGCGGCAAGCTGATGTCCGACAGTCGTGGTCTGGCGGCGGCAGAGGCGTGGCCCGACTGTGGTGGCCGGGGAGGGAGAGGAACGGGGGGGGTAATACTCTAAACTTAATGTGTGTCAAAAAACATATTAGATTACTAAGGGGATCTTACCAATGTGCTACAGGGACAAATAGAAACCATTATGCCATCACGCTCTTACAACTTCCATATCTAAAATTATGAGTCCTAATCACCGTGTCCAAAGTTTGGACAGTGTCCCCATGTCCTAAAATTAGAGTTTTGCACGAGTCGGACACTCGGACCCGTACCCGCGTCCGACACCCCTTAATCGAGTCCATGTAACATAGCATGTCACACATTAGGCCTTTTCAGCGGAAGACTTCTCCAGTATCCCACAAATCGAGTCACACATAGCATATTGAAATAAAAAGACAGCTGCCTAGTATAAAAGAAAGAAGACCACATCTAAGTTGTGGAAGAAGCAAGGCATCATTCATTCTAATAGGAGTTTAATTAAAAATAGGTTGCAGATTATGCTTTGAATATCACTAAAAAACAGAAAATAGAGTATCCAAGATTACCTCAAGATCTCCTTGGAATAGCAGTTGATGTCAACCATCCCTTGTTTGATTTCCATATTTGACAAATATGTTGGTGAAGAATCCAGAAATTCTTGGTTGCTTAATTTCATATCACCAGAAACACCATCATCTTGGAAGGATAAACAGTTAGAAGGCATAGTAGATATCATATTGTCCAAAACAATTCTCTTTTCACCAACATGAGGTTTGCCCAATTTTTGATTTTTCCGCTTCACAGATACTTGGGCAGAACAATCAGGGGGAATGTTCTCTAAATCAGGGACAGAATCTTGCAGCATTTTGGCACTATCAACTCGATCCTGCAATAGAGCGTGAATGGGAATTTATGCTACAAGAAATTGAAAACATGAAATAAGGCACGGACCGTAGTCAGAGAACTATAAATGAAGCTCCAACTACAACCTTAACATTACTGAAGAAAGATCTCAATTCCTCGACTGACATCTCGAAGTTGTCATAAGTTCTAATCGATTTTCTGAGCCACTTTGAAATGTAGATTGTATTTCTTTCCTCACGAAACCGCTCGTCTGTAAGGGAAAAATGAGGATGCCTTTATTAAAAGATATATCAAAATCACAAGGAACTTGTCAGCGGTGCCAAAAAGATGATTACAGAGGGCCAGAAAATCAAACTCGTCAAAGGGATATTTGGATGAATTAAGAGTTCACTTAAGCTTTGAAGGATATTCATGCATGCAACTGAATCATCATCGGCTAGAAGCTTATCTGATAAATTTATTATCTAGTGAAGAAAAAGCTTTCAAATGTCATTTCAATATGTGGAATCAACAGCAGAAAACTTAGCAGTGCAGATCACTAAGGATCTATGTGGATTAAGAACTGATTCTTTTGCAGAGCCGAAAGCGACACATGGCACATTTATGCACACAAATTAGCTGAGTTCTATGTGAAGCATGAATACATGTTTTTTTTACTGCGTTATGAAACAGGTATAAGAGGGAAGTAGGCAGGAAATACAATGCTGTTTTAATTTAGGATAGTATTATCACACTATGCATAATCTCTAGTCATCAAAATATGTCCAGGAGATGAAAACGCTATAATGAACGCAAGGAGATCAAGATTACCCAATAAAATGATGGCCCCATAGTCGAACCTGTGACGTATACATCGGCCTATAATCAAGAATACAGAAAAATTAGCATCATATAGGAAGAGAGGGAAGGGGGATCAGAACCACATCAAAGTTGCAAGTCCAGATACTCACATCAAGCATTATATATACACACACACTAGATTTTAAACACGTGCCACCCACAGAATCCACGGAAGTCTTAAATTTCAAATTTTATAAATAATTGCATACTTGAATATTTTTCTTTAGTGTAGCATAATATGTACATTATCTTGGTCAGTAAATTTGATTTAGAAATCAATTTGCTATAAATGTGAAACAATCAGAAGCTTAGTTAAACTTTTGTATAATAATCACATATTTTTGAACTGATCAGAACTTGAATTCATTTTAGAAAAGTCTACATAGAAACATTGATACTTACAGAAATTGATACTAAATGACCTTATTTATTAATTATTTGTGCCACCTATTAATATCTCTTATTTATTCTTCTCATTAATATCAACTTATGTACTAGTTACAGCCATATGTATGTATGAACCCTACGTGTACAAGTCTCTTTCTCCCCCCCCCCCCAAACTACCCCCTGCAGCTTTCTTTGCATGTGTATGCGTGTGTTCAGTTTTGTGAAGTATAAATGATGAAGGAGAACCTCTACTAACTTTTTTTTCCGCCCGGGGGGGGGGGGGGGGGGGAGGGAGCATAGCAAGCTTAGCTTCCATTGCTCATAATCCTAACAATCTAACCTGTGCATACCAAGGTAGGGCAAATAAAAAGGCAGCCCCCCAACTGCTCCCCAGAAGGCGAGAGGGCTGTCATCACCATATGACAATTTGATTCTGTATCATACGATCAGCTGAATGCTTCTCGCAATCCCATGTTGAGGTCTTTTAATTTTGGTTGACTCCTTATTTCATATGTTGTAGCACAAAAGTTACTCTGAGAGCCTGTGATCCATTTTTCTTCCCCTATTGCCCCCATGAGCCATTTAGTTTAATCTTTCAAGTTCTTAGTCCCCTTATTTTCATCTAGCCACATCAGTACAGCATCCCGAGTTTGATTTGAGACGTCATATTTGAAAAATAGGTGGTCATGGTTCTAATAAAAATGTTCAAAAAGACAGTTTCACCTCTGAATCTGAAGCATTTTGAAACTCTGTCATCTGTCAACGGCCTTTGCCACACTGCTAGCCATGAGTAGGGGGCAGTCGGGGCACTATGGCTATTTTAAGGGTGCCATAATTTAGGCAAGCAGCCCATATCACTCCTCAACGTTTTATTGGTAATGGAATATTTTTCAGGGGCATTGCCCTAGCATTGAACTCAAATTTTACGTCATGCAGATATGTAAATATTGCCAATTCATCATTTGAAGATGACTAAATAATGTGTATGAAAGTCATGTGCTCATTCTCATGCCTGATGAACAAATTCCATAAATTTTCAAGGTGTTATAGGTTGGCTGCTAATTTGCATAACCCAGGGGGCAGTTTCTCTTTCTTTTCTTTCTCTTTTTTTTTTAATTTTTTTGAGGTGGGTTCCAAGATGGCGTTAACCAGCACGTCTTTATTCTCAATTATTAGCTTTGTTGAAGTTTGCTGTCTGGATATCTACGTATTCCTATCACTGGAGCAGGATCATGAATTCTGCAATTGTCATAGCCTAGTGGGAGGAACCAACAAGAAAATAAGCAAAATGCAAAACAGATGCTTATCACGGGCTCGTGCTTGGTTACACTTGCTAACCATGTATTAGGGCATTACTAGCTTCAGACAAGAAACTTCATATTGCCCGGCAAGTTCAAAGAGTATGCATACAGAAACTTTTCACATTGTAACAGGAAATGAGTCATTGCTCAGATCCTCAATGCTTGCTAAACCAGTACGGTGGCATTGGAGTAAAGAACATGGGGATTGGAATGAGTTGTGACTGGTAAACACACTTGGGATGTGGTCAACTTGTGATCCCTTTTCACCCCAAACAAAAGACGAGGGTAGATTCCTAAGACAGCACTCCAATACATTTGCTTTATTAAGTGCCTTTGGTCCCATTATACCCATACAAAATCCGGACATTACAACTACTTATGACTTGTTTTGGCATGATGCTTAGGCAAGAAAATGTTTGCAGCATGTTTCACTTTCAGCCAACTGAAACTGCCCTGCTCATTGACTCCAGCCTCTATGAGCTGGAGTGACTGGGCTCTGCCATATAGTGCACAGTGCCCTAAAATTATTTCATTCTTATCTCTGCATTATGCACACCTGCAGCCTAAGGTAAGATATAGTTGCTTTTTTTTTTTAAACCACACAAGAATGATTCATTGATTATCAAGATCACTGCTGATTTAAGTGTTGTTTTGTCGACCACTCCTCCCCAAGAAAAGACCAGGCATGTAGTCCTGCATCAGAAGCAAACTTAAGCAGGATCTCCAAATTCCAAAAGCTAACTTGCAAGGCCCCAAGCAACTTTGTTCCTTTGATTTTTGAACAATTACTCAGACATAACTGTTCTCATTACAACCCCCCCCCTTCCACCCGGGCAACGTGAACGGGGTCACTGGACCTTTATTTGTGTATGACGATCCCTCCATTCATTTCTTATTGACATAAATGCCCCATTAGTCCATAAAGTAGGGCACCAGGAATTGATGGGAGAAACTATTAGACATGTATACATCCTCTTTAGCTGTGATTCCGTGGATACACAAGACATGAACTTTGCTCCTAAGGCATAATTCACACAGATTAGCATTCTGCAGCACGCATAGCCACTGCCTTTGTGATTAACTTATGGGCCAAGTACTATCAAAAGTCAAAATCTTCAAAGCTCCAGAAAGGGGCCTCAGAAAAGTAAGCATCTATTCCATATTCAGCGTACCTGCAGCCTGATTCAATGCTCGGAAGGCTTGATGGCAGTACCAGTCATTTCCGCTCAAAAGATTTTTTGAATACTTATGCATGTCGTTATATTTCTTCTTTTCTGCAACTTGGATGTCATTTCTGCAAAGATACCATAATAAAAGAAACCTATTGGTATACAGATAGATCTGCCTGAAAGCTGGAAAGTCAATTAAAAATCCAAGAATTCATACATATTTGGAAAGGGAATACCAACGATTATCTGAATTAGTTAAGAAACTACAATTTGACTGAGGCAATGAGCTTCACCAAAAAAGAGACCAACACGTCTTTTAAAAGAAATAACCTCCAACAGTATTCCACATATGCGTAGGCTTAATTTTGAGTGGCACAACTGCTTCTTTAGGCTAGATACACTACAAAGGATACAACGGCTCGAGCATACTCGTCCGAAAAGTCGATTCCTTCTGACACCTATGGAGACAACAAAGCCAATTTTATCAATTTATTCAAACTAAGCTACAAGTTCCAAGCACATGTCAGATATCCAGACATTAATAAAAAAGAATGGCAAAGTAAACACCATTAGTTCACAAAAAGGAAAAAATAAAATGAAAAAAAGTCATTAATACTGAATATTTAGTTAACGAAAGCCCTAAAAAATCCCCAGATGCAACTCACGGGATGTGGAAGCATGCAGAGGCCAGAAAACTAATCTGATTCAGAGGGAAACACAATAATATAAAATGCATTAAGTTCCAAATTTACATTAGAACTTGATCATGAGATTGCAATCTTTGGGGGAGGGGGCAGGAAGTGTCCTGAGAAAGATTATAAACCTCATTTTATCAGATTCCAAGAAAATAAACTTTTTTCTCTGATGTGATGCAGTCAACACAATCAATTGTAGACAGATAACATTAACTGCTATTTGAAACATTGCTGACAAGTACACAGTTTGTGTAAAAACAGAATGTTGATGGGAAAAATTTGCATGTAGCACAGCTCTGTTAAATAGCGTGACAGAAGTCGCAGATCTCCTGAGTCAGCTGTCACAGATTTAGAACCTTGGGTGACCACTTGACACCATGATCAGCCCCAAGGAAAATGCTGCCCAAATGGTGCTACAAGAAACCTCTTTCCCACCCGTTTATAGCGTGAAACACACCCCCCCCCCCCCAAAAAAAAGTATTTTAGTTATGCTAGGATACTAGGATATTTTCCTTGGTGGTTTGATTCAGGCTGTGGCCTGTTGGTACCTCTTTATTGTTGTTTCATTTTCAGCGTAGCTCATGGAATATACTAGGCTACCTATGGACTTGCTCTCCATCACTTTGATATCAGAGTGGGAATTATGCCCACTAAAGACCATTCAGTGGGATTGAATATGATTCCTTCATTGTTGGAGGATTTCTTTACTTTGGGGACTGTCACTTTCCTTGAAGGAGTTTAGTTGGGTGCAACCTCAAACCTTCAAAGATGTGTTGATGGCTTGGAGAAGAACGTTGAAGAAGAGTTGGGTCCTTGGTATTTGGAAGATGAGTCCATTAGCTATATAGTGGTATAAGTGGAATGAAAGAGATCATCGGATTTTGAGGGAAAGGCAATGTCCTTCCAAGGATTCAAGCTTTAGTTTGTGACAATCTTGTATAGTTGGAGTCTCCTGGATTTTGTACATAAAAGATTACCAGGAAGGCCTGAAGGCATAGTTATTTTTGTAATGATTGCCTTTTGTACAAGGGTGACATCCCTAATAATACAACTTTTCATAACTAATCCACCACCTAGCCACCCTAGACCATGTTTTTTTCATTAGTAACCCATCCCTTCTTCTTAATCCCATCTCAGCCGCTCACACCATCATTCCTTCCTGAACCCAACCTCTCTCATCATTGTGTCAATCTTTTGTGCTCTCTCTCTCTCTCTGCCCCCATCCTAGCCTAGGCCCCAATGTAGAAAGATCAGCTTTGGCCAGGACTGGAATCTTACTGACCTTAACCACAAAAACTGTAGATCTAGCCCAGAGAAAAGCCCTTCTATATCTCTTTCTCTTCTTCATCTTGAATTAAGGAGGGTTGCTGTATGCATGATGACTAGTACGGGTAAGAAGGGTTAGGTTAACAAATGGACATGTTTGGGACACTCAGATATGGCATTTGAAGCTTGTAGGCCTCGTTACAATGAATTAATGACCAAACTAGATTAGACAAAGCAGGATGAGAAAGGTGAACCATAGAACAAAGAGATTTCTTCTATTCCCTGAAGCCATATTACTTAGGCTTTTCATTTCAACCAAGTAACCCCATGGTCTTCTTAGACATCTTACACACGCACATACATACATACATACATACACACACACATACATTTTACGTATAGACATTCATACACACATATGTCACACACACAGAGCAATAAGAACCCGCCCAATGTCAGCAATGAGCAAGTGCTACGAAGGATGAAGGTGACCTTATGTCAATCATGGAAGGTAACATCCTACAAAAATTAGCTGTTCAGAAAGAAAACCAAACCTCATATATTACAGGCCCGTCTGCAGTAAATGAAGTTCTTTTTAAATCCTCGCACTGGTTCATGCTTTTAGGCAGAGTTCTGAGGAAATTCTTTATCTCAGTTTCATTTATAGCGTCTTTTTTAGGGGTATAGGTACAGCTACTATGGGACTTAAAAGAGACATATTGGGTGGCTAGTACCTGTTTGATCTGTGTTCATGTCTAACTGAGAAAATTTCTCAAGCCTCCCCAAAATAAATGATGGTGAATGACAAGCAGCGTTCGCTTTTTTTTTGGGGGGGGGGGGAGGAATAATAGCGTGATATTATGGGAAGAAAGAAAGTTAACCAGCGTAAGGCACTTTAGATGCACTTAAGTTTCTTTCAAGGAGGAAAACACACATTTATACTCTTACATGAGAAATGTATATGTCACGCTATATATCAAAAGATCATGCCCCAGGACAAGAATAAGTTACACACCTTGCCTCGACAAACCGCAAGAAAGGCAGCCCCATCTGTACAGGTATCAAGTGAATCAGTTGCAGTAAGACCATTGTTATCCACTTTCTTAGCCTTCCGCCTTTTTCCAACAGCTGGTTTGCTTCCTTTATTTATTGAACTGTAATATCCCTTCAAAACTGTCTCAAATTCCTCCTGACTTCCTCCCCTAGGCTCTGCATGTCATGAAATTCAACAATTAAAAACAAGGGCACATTGCTCCCTAAAACAGAGATGTATCTAAATATCTGATTAATTCCGAATAATCATTCAAATCAGAATAGAACTAAGTTGAAGCTTCCCAAAAGGGGCGCAATTCACCAAGGTGACTAAACCTTTTGATGTCACCACTTGTTACAAGAAGACATTACCTACAAAAAGAGTTTTTCTTGCATTCAGTCGGGACCATTGGGCTGTTTCATGCCATCTTCTACAAAGTTTGTCCATCAGCTTATAGCTTGGGAAAAAAACGAGCGAGCCCCCAGGAACAACCTTGAATATCCCCTCTAGGCTTCTACCAAGAGCATCCTTAACAATGATTTACAGCAGAAACTTATGATTTCAGGCTTAATTCTTTGTTAATTGAGGGGGAGATACATAGGCCAAGAAAAACCGCAAGTACCTGAAAGGCGTATGCATCAGCTGTTTTATAGCTTGCATTTAACGAGTAATCACGTGGCCCAGCAGAAATTACAGAGGCCCAAACCTGCAACATATGGTTTATATTATAACTACAGCATGACATGAGAATAAGATGGTAGACATGCATAAAGTAGCTCAACCAGTTAGCAATGGAAACTTGATTCCAGAGTCATACCTGCGCCTCGACATCAATGACGTGAGGAGCCTCCAAAAGGGTACCAAATGGGACACCAAGTTCAGATGAAAATGAATTCATGGGTGACAGGGTCCTGATATTACCACGGAAATGCAGGTCAAGTGAAGAAGAATGGAATCATCTACTATTATAATTGCCAAATCTGACATGAAAAGGAAACCATGACAAAATTGAAGAAAATTGACAAGACACCCTCGCTCACTTCCATAACCATAAGACATACAAGATCCCTGCAAAGAGAAATGTAGACCTACCCAGATGTTAAAATCACTGACAATGAAAGATCAGCTATGTTTCTGAAGACGACACCTGGGTTCAAGCACCACAAACCAAAGGACTGTGTCCAGCCACCTGGAGAATTGACTGCAGGAATAGTTAAAAAAAAAGGTAAGAAATAATAAAAGAGCAAAAGTGTTGATAAAAGACACAGGGGGACAGCAATTAATCAATGAAAGAGAAGGGATCGTCTCACACAGTCACACAGGAAGCTTAGCTAAAAAGGGGAGGAATGGCTCCATAGTGCATGGTAGTTGAAAAGGCATTAAATATGGACCTAGTCAAATTAGGGCAAAATTTTCAAATTTCCTGATAAGATATTCATAGGCATATTCCATTGTCACTCTGTCACTCACAGGCATTGTGAATCTTGAAGGCATCTTAATGATAAAGCTTAAAATTTTACTAAGGACAAAGGACTAGTTGATGTAATATCTCCAAAGAGCTATTTTGGTAATATTTGTTCTAGGAAGAATCGAAAATTTAGGAATTTAGGGAGTCTTTTCTAAGAGCATGATTGTCTTCGATCCTATTTTAGTCCTATAATTATCTTCTAATTATTTTCTATCCTTTACAATTTTTTTGTTTTTTTGATAAGTAATCACGAAGTACATTAAAAGGACCATTGAGCAATCCACAAAACCCAAAAAGTTCAAATTTTTGTTACCATTGAGCCCAAAACTCCAACTATAAAACAACCTCAAAATAGAGCTTAAATCTTGAAATGACCCAGCTTTGTCCTCAAAATACGTCGATTTCTCTCCTTCCGAGTGGCCCACCAAATATCCAACGGAGCCATATTTCAAACTCCGAGGATCCAACTCTTCTTCATCCTTCTCCTCCAAGCCACTACCATATCTCTCATATTAGAAGGTTCAACCCAACTAAACCCCATCAGAGAGAGATAAATTCCAAAGTGAAGAAACCCACGACAATGCTCAAGGAGATGATCCCCGGTTTCTTTCTCTTCCAAACACATAGAGCATCCACTTTGACCGCTAAAATTTCTCCTTTTAAACATGTCTTCTGCAGGAATCTTGCCAATAGTGGCCGCCTAAGCAAAGAAACTCACTTTTGCGGGAGTTTTAGGCTTTCAAATGGACTTGGCAGCAAAATCTCGACCATCTAATGCTTCAAGTTGTGTAGAACAAAAACTCTTAACAGAAAAGGACCCCTTAGAGTTTACCGGCCACACAATCTCATCATTACCTTGGGGAAAACCTCTTTGCCAACAAGTAAGGCTAACAAATTGCAAATACTATCTTCTTCTCAATTATTGACTCCTTACAAAAGTCAAATTCCAATGGCTAACATCACCATTCTAAGAAACCACTACTTGTACCATGGCAGACTTTAAACAAGCCATCCTAAAAAGATCGAGATTGAGTCTTTAAAGGTCGATCCCCCCACCAAACATCATGCCAGAATAAAACCCTTGAGCCATCCTTCACCTCAAAATGCATTAAGATCTGAAATGCTGCTAAAATAGATTTCCAACGACCAACTCCGTGAGAATAGAACTCATCTGACTCCACCAACCCAACTCATCGATCTCATATTTTGCCTTTATCACAATTTTCCATGTAGCATCTTCCTCCTTTGCAAACCTCCACAGCCACTTGGTCTTCAAAGCTTCATTCATAACACGTAGAGGTCTTATGCCAAGTCCTCCCTTTTGTTTAGGATGACATACTTCATCCTATCCCAATTGACCCAAGGGAGGCCATCACCATTTTCATCGGTATTCCAAAGAAAGTCCCTCATGATTTTCTCCAACCTGCCAATCTCTTATAGAACCTCTCAACAACTGGATCCCAGACCACTTTGAATCTTATTAGGAGCACGAGGAAGACCAAGGTCAGCAGAAGGTGGGCAACAACTCCACACGCAAAGAAATGGGCCATGACATGAACAGTAAGCACCTCGCTAATGGGAATGAGTGCACTTTTAGATAAGTTGGCCCTTAGTCCAGACATAGCTTCAAAAAGTAGAATGATGCACCTTACGTAACCCAAATTACTCTCATCCAGCTAGCAAAAATAAGGGTATCGTCGGCAAAGAGCAAATGGGGTATCAACAAACCCTCGGTGTCGAGGTTGCTAATATGAAACCCATCCAAGAAACCCTCCTCAACTGCTTTAATCACCACCTTACTAAGATTCTCCATAACCAAAATGAACAATAAAAGCGACAAAGGGTCACCTTGCCTTGGACCTCTTGAACTAAGGAAACAAACCAGATGCTTCACCATTAATTAAGATAGAGAAGCGCACAATGAAAATACAAAAAGAGATCCAATTCCTCCACTTGCTAGAAAAGTCCATCTTCTCAAGAATAGCCAAAAGGAAATTCCAAGAGACATGATAGTCAGCCTTCTCAATATCAAGCTTACGAAGAATACCCGAATTCCCATATTTGATATAAGAATCGATGCATTCATCAGCAATCAAAACAACATCCAAAATTTAAACATCAGGAACAAAGGCGTGTGTTGGTTGGGACCCACAAGGTTTCCAACAACTTTCCTCAATCTTGAAGCAAGGACTTTGGCAAAATCTTATATACACTTCCCACCAAGCTAATAGGCCTAAAAAACTTAATATCATCTGCACCAGCCACTTTAGAAATCAACCTAATAAAAGTAGCATTTAAACTTTTCTCAAAAACACCCTTATTATGAAAGTTGGTAAAAAATCCCATAATCTTCATCTTCACAGTACTCCAACAATTATAGAAAAAGGCTATATTGAAACCGTCTAGCATGGAGCTTTCTTGTTGCCTAACTCAGTGATGGCATTACAAGCTTCATCTTCTGTAAAAACTTTTTCAAGATCCCTGGCATCATCAAGACTAATAGAGGCAAAACCGCAAAAGCAATACCATCAAGGAAAATCTTATATGGTTGATCTTCATGATAAAGATTTTCACAGAAGTGAACAATTGCATTTTGGACCGAGGTAGCATCAACATAAGGCTCACCATCCACTTTAATTTTGTGAATGGCATTAAACTTTCTTCTCCTATTTGGCACCTAGGGTATTGCGATCATCATCCATAATCCACTGTTGTTTTTCTCTTTAAGGCCAGTATATATCATTGGAGCTACGCACCAAAGAGAGTTCTTTTTTAACTTCCAATCTTTCAACTCTATCCACACACGAGAGAGACCTCTATCCACCCACAAGAGAGACCGTTGCTACTCCTCATCTAAGGACTTCACTTTTTCCACCAAAATAGTCATCTTACACTCTAGATGGCCAAAAACATCTCGCTTCCACTCTTTAAGATTAGTCTTCAAAAAATTCAACTTCTTCGCCAAAACAAAACTAGAGGGGCCAGAAACATTCAGTGCACCCCAATAAGATTTGACAAGGTCACAAAAGCCATCCTCCTCAAGCCATATATTTTTGAATTCGAATGGGTGTCTAACTGTGAAGACTTCCCCAACCAGGAGAAGAACGAGAAAATGGTTCGAAGTGAACTTTGGAAAGGTCACTTGATGAACTCCTTGGAAGTGTTCTTCCCGCCCAACCAAGAAAAGAAATCGATCAATGTGAGATAACACAAGAACCTCTTGAGCCCTGGCTGACCAAGTAAGCACGCAAATTCCGAAGGAGGATCAATGAGATTGCAAGAATCAATAAAACCGGAGAACTCTCTCACCGTCCAAGACACCTGTGGATCTCTCTAAAGGTAACCTAATGACGTTAAAATCCCCACCCAAACACCACGGAATGTCCCAAGAAGACATTAAGAAACGACAACTTCTTAAATAAAGAACACTACAAATAATCATCATTAGGGCCATAACCCCAATCAAACCCTATTCAAAATTTTCCTGCAAAGACCTAAACTTACAACAAACAAAAAATGACCCAATACTAAAGTCAACAAGCTCTAAGAATTGAGGGTCCCAAATAACAATAATGCATCCCCCCATTAAAGGTAAGTAAAGCCACTCGAGCAGACGACAACCCCACAGATTAATAGCAATAGGACGACTAGTAACCTCCATCTTAGATTCTTGGAGAATGGCTACATCACAAGAAAGCCTACGCAAAACCCACTTAACATCCCCTCGCTTAATTGGACAATTGAGTCCCCTGACATTCCAAGAAAAAACATTAAAGGTTGGCCCCATCAGAACGCAATCTATCCCCTACAGCTTCATTCCCCATACCCTCTTCAACCAACTAATCACCTTTCATCCTATTTGCTCCCAACGAGGTATGTTCAATGGCTAGACCCATCTTCTTCGATTTTTTTTTTAAAAAAAAAAGATTCTATCCAAAACCCACGCAGAACCTTCACCAACGTTCTCAACATTTTTTGAATTAATAAAACCGGGGAAAGTAACACCATCTAAATCTTGAGTATGATCTTGATGCAACGCTTACTCAAATAAAAAAGGCCCTCCTAGCTCCTGCATAATAGAAGGACCTGACCCAGCATCAACAACCAACAGCCAGCTTAGCCTTCCCAAGCTTCTTCCTACGAGAGTAGACTAACACACCTGTAGCTCCTCCTCCACAATATTCAAAGGTGATTCTAGAATCCTTGAAGCAAACGGAGAACTGTAAGGGGAGCTACATGCACAATTGAAAGAGGGGTATTTCTACAAAAGGTCTCTCAACACTTAGAATTGATTAACACAGGGAGAAGGCGCAGGTAAAATTCCTTAGAGCCACTCTTCTCGCACGGAGACACTAACACATTATTAACATTGTCCTTAAAGCAAATCTTCTGCTTCTGCACATTACTAGAGTTGGGTAATAGATCAGGTCAGGTTCGTGTTCGTGTCTGACTTAAATGAGTTGAGAATTCCTCGACCTGAACCTAACCCATTTATTAAACAGGTTGAAAAACCTTAACATGTACCTATTTAATTTTTAAACAGATTGACCCGCTTAACCCGTTTAAGATAAACAGGTCGAGTTCAATCGCCTAACATTTTCAACTAATACATAATTACGCAGCATTAAACATTGAGGTTACATATCACATAAAAAAATTACTCTCTAAAACTCTCCTGATTCATCATAATTTACATTTTTAAAATTTTTGTATTCTTAATCATCTAATAAAAAGGTGAACGAATGAGTGATAAATGAGAAAATGAGTTAACTTGTTTAACCCATATAATTAAGTGGCTTAAATAAGTACTTTTTCGTGTTGAGAATTTCAACCTAAACCTAACCTATTTAATTAAATGGTGAACGTATTAACTCATTTAATTAAACGGATTGAAAATTTACACCCAAACCCACTTCATTTCGTGCCGATTTCGGGTTAATAATCGTATTGATTTCGGGTCAATATCATATCGAGTCATCTTTGCCCAGCTCTACACATTGTCATTGCCATCTTACTCTTCACCAGTCACAGCTACAAAAACATCCAATGAACAAAAGCCTATCAAATGTGTGAGTCAGGGGCACCATACTAATGACCTCGCACAACATTATCAAACGACATGTCCCTACCCACAGGAAACTTAGAAGGAAAAGAAGCATTCCTTGGAGCAAGAGATGGCTTCTTATGATCCTCAATCAAAGTCTCCTTAAGAATCTTAGTCACCCAAAGCATCCTTAGGAAAGATCATTGACCTAGACTGCGCACCGTTACCCAAAAGTGAGAAGACAATGAATCTACCTTTGCTATTCTTTCTCAGTTGAAGCAATAAACACCTATCCCCCCACCTAAAAGTTTTCGCCCACAACAGTTCTCTCCCTAAGAAACAAAAGCGAACCATCTAAACTGCCAACCATCAAAGCTCCTGGAAACTCAACCGAATGGACAACCTTTTCCTTCTACTAGACTAAGCAACTTTAAAAGGAAGAGGGTCTCCAACAACCCTAGTCACTTCTAGGAACTTCCCTTCCACTCTCACAAAGGCATACATGACAGAGATGAGGTGATCAAACCAGCAGGAAGAAGAAAAACCACAAGTGAACCAAGGAGGATGCAAAGAAGCTAGCCACTGAACCAATACCATACACTGTCAAAGAAAAAAGATAAATTTGAGAAGAGTCAAAACAAAAACCACTCACCAAAGGCTAGCCGGAGAAAACAACACCACCACGGAAAAAGTCAGCCCTTTCTGTGGATAAAAATGGTGCTTAGAGAAACTCCGGAGAGGTGACCAGAAAACCGGTACTAGTCTCACTGGCAGCGAGAGAGACAACCGGCAAACCCAAATCCCCAACCAAGGACACCTTAGCCCTCCACCAGTGCGCAAATCTAAGGAAACAACAAATGAAGAAACAAAAAACCATCGAAAAGAAAAGGGATGACTAGTGAAGGGGACGCCGGCAGCTCCCGGAGACCCAAAGCCAAGCGGACCTTAAGTGGACCTCTGATGACCACTCCGGGCACCATAAACTTCACTGGCCACCAACAGCAAGCACCTAGAGAGAGAGAGGAAGGGGGTTCGTGTGTCACCAGAGCAGCAAACAAAATACTACAAGTGAAATGTTTCTATCCTTTCAGTTTTAGTTTGTTGGGTGTATTGATCCTTATATAAATCCCCTCATTCAGTGAGAAATGGCAGACTTCAATGAATAAAATTGAGAATATTATTGAAGTATTGTGAGTTTGTTTGATTTGAGCGTCCATTGTAGCCATTACTCTTGGAACATCCTACATCACTAGTCCATTTAATACCCTAAGATTTTAGTATGAATGCAACAACATGTAAATAAATGAACCAAGAATCAGAATGAAAAACTTCCCCATGAAATTTCCATTACACAAGGTTTTATCCTATTAAAAATCTAGAGGCATATGTCAAGGTCCCACCTGGGTGGCGTGGGGGCCCATGGGAGAGGGTATATAGAGGAAGAGCCTCGCCCCCTAAAATGCAGATAGGTTGTTCCCAACAAAACCTAGATTAGAAACCATTACTGCCTAGTGCTCCATAGAAAAAGAAGTAACAAGTTAGAGCCATTTTACTTCTTTTCACTATAATCCACACTGGAAAAGTTGTCAACACATCAGTTTTTCACCACTCTCAAATGGAGATAAGGACGTAAACAAAGCGTCAATCTTTCATACTGAAGATACCAAAGTCCTTCACTTCTAAACTTCATAGTTCATATCTATCAGAAACAGTCTACTTGAAACTCACCAGCATCCTTTTTGATAAACCGTTGCATAACAAGCTGGTAATCATGTATGTGAAGCCCATTGTCGTGAAAAAAATAACTGAGTGAGGAGAATAAACCTGTGATAGAACAAATATGGCAGATTAGTTAGAGTGTGACTCTATTGTGCTAAGAGTTGAAGCTTCACATGGAAAGCAGCTACCTTCCAAAGTCATTGCTGACATGCCACTTAAATGAGCTAACCCTGACTCAGTATCAGATGCCGCTTTAAGTGCCTTAAGAAGAGGAATAAAAATACAAGCTGAGTGATGCAACAGCTTAAGAACTAGGCCCTATCAAATAATAACATGAATGCACACACACACACAAAAACAGCCCACACCTTGGCAGCACACTCTTGCAAGATTGGGAAGCACTGCTGTGATATGTTTGCCTCTTGAAGCTCCCGTAGAGCCTTATCTCCAGTCCAACTGTAATAACAACACATCAAAATTCAAAAGCATCACATTATTGCCAAAGCTATATGAAGAAGGACAAGGAAAGAAGTTATAGTCACAAGATCATAGTAAATACGAAGCGCAGTCCATTACTGCTATCAGCCTATACTCCAATGCCAAAGATAGCAATCAGCACCAGGGTATTACTAAGTGCACAAAGCTATCAAATATTCAAGGAATAGAGAGGAAGAATAGATTATATGAAGAGGCATTTTGAAAGGCTATTCTGCTGGACTATGGTTTCAGAAAGAATCGACTGCCGACTACCTCACAACAAAGCAGCACAGCATAGTCCAAGGAGACAATTTGCTTTTATCCACCATTATGCGATGCTGAAAAAAGGCCAAATAATTACTCTTTCCATGTCTTAAGGTAGCTAACGTAGACATAATACTTAAGAATGCATTGGATGGAACAAGAACCCTTTGCACCGAACAAACACAGAATGTAAATTCTAACACAAGATGGTGTATGCATCATTAAGATAGAAAATTCATGGGGATAAGTTCCAGAAAATAACAGTTACTTGGAACATCCATCAACCCCTGGTATGAGTACTTGCATTCTGAAGCCAAGCAATAAACAGCTTACATTATGTTAAATTTTCCTTTTTTTTTGATGAGTAATCAAAAAATTGCATTGAATAGACAACAAGGGGATGCGACCCATGTACAAAAGGGGCAATTACAAAAAGCATCATGTCACTAAGCCTTATACATTACGTAAATTTATGTGATGCACAGCAATCTATGCTCCTAGTTGAGTTATTAGAGAGGCACTCCTAGCAACTATGATATGAGCTAACTAAATCCTAACAAAATTCAATTTCTTTGAAATGCTCATGGATTCTATAGTCCTTTCCTAATCCCTAGTATTTTGGTGGACTCAAACTACCTTTTTCTTTTTAATGAGAAACAAAAAATCTAAACATTGGGGCTATTGGACGGGATTAATCCGAACTTCAAAAATAACTCTCAACGCTCTGAACTTTAGAGGTATTTACTTTTAATAGTCCCTAGGTCATTCTTGATTGTATTTTTCAGGCAATTTAAATTTTAAAATGAATGTAGACAAGTAGACAACTTGAATTGCATATCTTTGTATTGCTTTAAGGGCAATATCATGTGAATTGCCTGAAAAATACAATCTAAAATGACCTTGAATTACTAAAAACGAATACTCGCAGTTCGGAGTAGTGGTAGCTATTTTTGAAGTTTGAATTATTCCCGTTCAATCCCCAAAATTCAGATTATTGGCGTCCAATAACCCTAAAGAAAAAAGTGAACCATGGTATTCCATTTGTTCGAAGAGCACTCTAGCATTTTATGAGAAAAGAATACCATACGTACTTCTCAACAAGGTATGCATCGGTGTTCCTTAAACAACAAAGATATGATATGTGTAATTGTGTTTCTTTTTTCACAAAGGAGTTGCTATCATCATTAAGCAGTGATCAAAAAAGTCATCGACCTCCAAATGACCTACTCACCTAAAATTAATATATCAAGATAACAAATTTACCCCCCCCCCAAAAAAAAAAAATCCCTTTTCCTCTATCTTCCATCCTCCTTCCTTACTAGACCATCCATCCGCAAAGCACATAAAAGCCCCAACAAGACTTCTCAATTCCTTCTTTTTGTCCTACATCACTTTCCCTAACCTTAGAGTAATGTCAAGGTCAGATGAAAGCTTCCGCACCATTGGGTCCACAGGACATGAAGGAAAGAATGACGAAGGGAGAAAGCCGAAAAGGAAGGCAAAAGATGGGTGCAACCACGCATAGATACCAGAGTAGTGTCCTCACTTTTTTTTTATTTTTAAAATTTGGGTTACTTGAGAATAATATATCCCTTCTGCATTTAAAGAAAGGAGGAAACCCACAAAAAACAGCATGACATTACATTTTGCTGAGGGCATAGATGCAGAGTTGAGATGAGACCTAAATACTCATGACGACCAAAACTTAATTTTCACTCAGATGTTACTTTGCATCCCTGAATTAGTTCAGCAAAAGAAAATAAAATCAATATATTTTTTCAGAGAACTAGGGTATTCACAGGAACTTTCCCCTAAAGGCATGAAAAAGAAAATTACTAACTAAACGAAATAAGATGTTCAGAATCCCATTTGTTAAACTGAATCACATCATGCCCAGTGACTTCTAAAAGAAGACAATGACAAATCCACTTCTTCCTTCTGTGTAAAAATTGTATTTGCTTGTGAAAACTCATGTAGTCATCATTTGTTACTTAGAGATAAAGATAATTCTAGGAAAGTCATTATTACTGACAAAATTAAGACAAAAACCTATCTGAACATAATCTGAAGCAAAATCAAACCAAGCAAACTGCAGGGATGATTGTTGATCTTCTTTGTTAGCCTTTTTGTCAACATGATAATCGGTAAGTTCAAAAAGTAAAAGAAGGATAACCGCAATCAGCTCACCATGAAAAATAATGCTGAAACTCACGCTTTTCTAATACATTTTTGCGAGACTCCATCCAGCCCATGATATCCTAAAAATTCCCACTTACAGTCAACGATAGAAAATGATGAACAAGATGGACACCAGCACATGCAGACACACATATGCACACACACATACGCATGCGCGTGCACACACATGTACGGATCGAAGAGATCAACAATCAGTTACCTGCACCATCTCATATAGAGGCTGGTAAGTCAATACATCACCTCCACAGAGTTGACATAGCTCCATTTGCAGCCCTTCACCAAGGATAACAAGCATAATTACCACATTGTTATGACAAGTAATGAATGCTTCAACAACTTCACTTACTTCGCAGAGAATCTTCATCAACATCCACGCTACCTGCCTCCCGCGACATGTCTTCAGTATTACTGTAAAGTTTCAACCGATCAAAAGCTTAGGGATTGCTCCACAACAGACTGTTATTTATATTATGGCAAATAACTCTTCAAAAATCACATGGTATAATTATCTTCCATTCTGATAATATCTAAACAGGAGAAACCAGTAAAAAGCAGAAATATCCACCATAAGAATCCCTAGTCCCCCATCATAAATCACCTTAGAAAGCAGGAATCAAGGGGGAGAAACGGGAAAGAATGCAATAATTTACATGAAATTAACAGATGCTACAGCTAAGTTCCCTTTAATTTTATGGCCTGAGGATAGAAAAAGACAGTACATATTTTGTATCATGAAGGGATGTCACTACCCTGAGATACATAATGTGTTCCAATGTAACATGTTAACAGAAACGAAGAATAGAGGGGGAAAAGATAAGGTCACATTGGAAATATTTAGTATTTGAGAGAATATTCTTTTGTATAGTCTGATTGAGGGTATTTTCCAGAAATCAAAAGAAGGGTACTTTTATATAATTTAAGTTCCGTATCGTACTTATGATAGATTTTGGTAATATTTTACTTGTTTCAGTCTTATGAGTAGATTATATGTCCTTAGTTATCATTAAACTATTAATGACAATTAAATAGTCTAGTCAACTAACTAAACATGGCCCTTGCTTATACCTGCCTGCTGATTTTCTACCTTCTCCACTTAACCCAACCCTTGCTCTCTCCCTGTCTTCATTCTCTCTTCCCCGGCCATCCCTCTCTCTATCTTCACCTCTTCAACCTATTCCATCAATTAGATATCAAAGCATCCTAATCCCAGGTGCATGTCTTCATGACACAATCATGGAAGACAAAAAAATGAAACCAATGGAAAGCTCAATTCAATGGGCACTTACAAACCAAAACACTTTGAAACCTGTAATTACATAAATGAACAGACTTTGATGAAATGGCCCACCTTTTGGACTGTTGAAAACAACCAAATTTGGGTCCCTTTTTTTGGGGTTTATCAACTTGGATTATATGGACTAAAGGAAAATGTCTCTTTAAATTGTTCTTTGCTTCCTGGTGGCCAATGTTTTTCAATATAGGCTCCAAATCCAATGTAACCAGCCTCTGTGCAATATCCAGGTCATTTTCACATAGGAGTTATAAAGTTTGTCATGATATTTTTTGGGTGCTATTCTGACAATATTTCCACTTACATATCAAACTTTTGGAGTACGATTCTATCCTGGTTCCGTGCATTAACGTCTCTTTAGTCAACAGTTATTAAGACAAAATTCTTGAACTAGCAAACAATGAGAATGTTGCTTCTAATGCAAATGAATCTTGCTGTTACACAAAATAAATATTAGGGCTAGCAAGAAGCGTGAAGGATTTGACATGTAAGATTGCTTAAACTAAAGGGGGGGCTTGTTTGATCCCACCTCTCTATCTCTCTCTCTCTCTCTCTCTCTCTCTCTCCCCCCCCCTGTGTGTGTGTGTGTGTGTGTGTGTCTTCGTGTGTGTGTGTGTCTGTGTGCGCGCGCGTGCTGGGAGGTGACACTCGACCAAATTGAGGAAAGTTAGGTGACAGCCCCAATGATGGAGATCCAAACTTTTAGCAATGTTTGCAATGTATTTGAAGGTTTCCTTTCCCACTAAATATCAAAGTGTAATGCACAAAATGTTTTCACCCAACTATAGCATCAAACGTAAATTAGGCAGGGCTCAATAGTGCACATAACTAAAGTTTGCCCCATTCTCCTTTAGTGAAATTGAAGTGAGGAACAGTGTCATCTATATCAAATTGAGAAGGACATTAGACTCCTTCCCCCGGATTCTTGCCCCAAAACATAAAAATTGTATAGCAGCTAAGTAAAGATTGCAAGGCATACTGAGCTTCATCAAGAATAAGAACAGCTCCCCTGACATCTATTTCCATTGCTCTCCGCACAACAGGATTAATGATGTAACTATATGGGCAAAATACTATATATGCATCATCAGCCATCGAACGCGCTGCAAAATATGAGCAACCTGCAAATATTGGGACAAAGCCTGTTAGTTAAGGGCAAAAAGAGATCACAGAAGCACATAGCTTCTAGGGGCCCATGATACTAGGACTGTCTATTTCGCCCCGCCATACTCGTGCCAGACACAACACTCTGCAGAGAGGACATGGGATCGGTGTCGGACCCTTATCCAAACTCTGAAGCGGTAAGGGTGAAAAAAAATTAGGAAGATGTGGTCTTTTTCTTTCTTCGCTGATTATTATTTTAATGAATATTTAATGTTAAACCCTTTGGCAAGTTGACAACATTGTAACTATTGAAATATTCTAAGAAGATTAACAGGAAATTACAACTTGCATATGTAAAATTATGAGTTCTCATATCCATGTCCAAATTTTGGACGGTGTCCCCACCTCCTAAAGTTAGAGTTTTGACGAGTCAGACACTTGGATCCGTGCCGGTGTCCGACACCACATACCCGAGTCCATGTAACATAGCTAAGGGCAACAAAGAACCCAGGTTGAACAAAAGTATCAAAAAGAATGAACTAACCTTTTACCAATTTTCCAACTTTGACAATGTCCTCAATATCATGCGCCTCATGACAACCTCCTTTTTGGAAAGATGGATGATGTTTAACTCTATGCGCATTTCTACCAGAAGAGAGTACACACATAAACCCAAAAAAAAAAAAAAAAGAAAACTGTCAGAGAAAACATGGCATGCAGAAGCTAGCTTACTTGAATTGTGGACATCCAGTTTCCTTGTTCTCAAGAAGCAGCTTGCTGAACAAATTTGCATAGCACACTATAAGCAGAAGGAACGAAAGAAAGGGAATAGTGTCAACTAGCTTATTACATTAAAAGAACTTCACCATTCCTCATCTAGATTATCTCCACTGCGCACCCTTGCATTTGTGCAATAGTGTTTCCTTGATGCCTGAAAAGGAAATACAATTAGAAAAATAATAACATGCACTCTCATCTGATGAACACCACTACATAGCTTAATAGCTGGACTTTTCACATCGTCATTATCCAATTTCCCTCTTTTGCTCATTCCCTCTCAAAAGTACCTAGCTTTCATCTTCCCTATAATACATAATAAAAGAGAACCTGGAATATCAAGGTTCAGAGGATACAACATTGGACCCAATAACCAACATGATTTTAAAGCTCTCCGCAATTTTGATCACTACGTCCACGTATGCACAACCCAAGTTGCATTCATAAAGGATAACCTTTTCCTTCCAAAACTGCAATTGTGAGCAAGATATCAAGCCTGATTTATTTGCCACACAAAACATTAGAGGGAAAAAACTGGATAAAACATCTAAGACAATTCCAGTTGAGGCCTTTGCAGGTAAGGTTGCATATATCTTGATATCCCTAAAACCTATAAAGTACTAGCTCATCATGTTTTGATTGTTTTGTTACAACCCATCAAAAAAATCCCACATTTCGAAAAATGCTTGTCAAACACTTGAAAAAACAGATGAACCAACCAGAATAGCCATTGGGACTCTGTAAGAAGTCTTCCGATATTCTCGAATCACTTGAGAGATTTGCGAATGAGTTCTCCTGCAAAAAGTATAGAAAGTGAATAAAAGATATGTATAATAAGCAACTAGCAGATAGATTATCCAGCATAAAATAATCCAAACAATCTATCTGACATTAGTACCCAGACAACAACCAAAACTAAATAAATAGTCACACTTGATTGATTTTATCCATTCCTTTTTCACTGAAGCTCTTCGTGAATAAAAAGAAACCTTTTTCTTCTTTTTCACTTTTTTGGGTGGCTGGGGTGTTGACAATCCGCCCTTCAATATGATGTTCTGCTCACAGCTTCTATTCACCAGTATAGCCCTTTCGTATCTGAAACTAATTGGTCTTTAGGGTTGGGTGCAAAAAACACTATGAAAATCCACATTTGGTAAATTCATTGGGCTCTCTTTTTCAGCGTAATGCACCAGTCGACATTTAGCGTCATCTGCTAGCAATTATCAATTCATGTTCATCTTTTTTTTTTGGGATAAGAAAAAGACGAAATATATCAATAGAGAGGGAATATAAAAGGAAGGATGCTAATTTAGCATCCCACAAAATTAATTACAGCCCAAGAATAAGGTATCCACAAAATTAATAACTTCCAACGACAAGGAACAAAAAATCTCCTCTTCCCAAAAGAAAAGAGCCTTGAGCCGCTTATCCCTCAACCACTCTAAGGAGGTTTCCATCCCATCAAAAACTCTCCTATTTCTCTCCATCCACAACAACCAAAAGATAGCATGAGGAACGGCTCGGAACACTTTATGTTCATCTACAACTATATGAAATAAAGGACTACGGCTGCTCTCAATCAATGTCACATAATCCACAAATAGCTCATAACTTATGGATTTCAGCGTACTGCCACGATAGTAAGACTAAGTGAAACCCCCCATAGTCAAGTTATCTACGCAACATAACAAATGCAACAGGGGATGTAGAAATGGCGCTGATTGATTTTCAACCAACAAAAACACATCTTGGAATATAATTGCAGAGGATACTTGTCCTAATTCAAAACAGTAAACCAAAATAACTGCGCCCGGGAAACTCTTGAACTTTCACATGCATTTGTGAATTGTCATTCTGTCTGCAAAGGGAAGGGGAAAGGAAAAGGTGAATACAAAGGGCTAGCGTAGAGTAATCTCACTTTGCATAGCTTGCTACTGGCTCCAAACATACATCATAATACACAGCAATCAACATGGAACAAAACCTCCCTTGACTCAACACACACTTTCTGATTTATATACCTCCTAGTAGGGCAAGCGTAACAGCCATCTAAGCCAAGCATGAAACTTTGTAT
Organism: Carnegiea gigantea; assembly: GCA_029747015.1. Taxonomy (NCBI): domain Eukaryota; kingdom Viridiplantae; phylum Streptophyta; class Magnoliopsida; order Caryophyllales; family Cactaceae; genus Carnegiea; species Carnegiea gigantea. Next base: position 42,932 of record JAKOGI010002133.1, read on the forward strand.
TGTCACCCGCATTTAGAGGCAATCAATTAGGGTCATCTGATTATATGGCAAAAACAAAAACAGTAGTATCTTGATTGAATGAGAATTTTTCATCCATGACAAGGCAAAAACTAAATTTTATAGAACAAATACAAAAGAACATGGCTAAATGTTTAAACAAGGTATTCAAGTTGCAAATGCCAACAACATAGTTGATGATCTACCCCAAATAATAATTGACCACCAGAAGATTTTCAGTCAACAGGAACTCCACACTTACGATGCATAAAATATGGTAGGAACAGGTTTCTTCCTTTGACTTTTGCCATTTTTTGTAGGTGGAGCAGCCTCTGGTGCTGGACTATCTGAAAGAAAGAAGGATAATCTTATTGGAAGATAAATTGGGCAAAACTAACTATACAATGAAAGTCCAACATGTCAAAGAATACAAACATGATCACCAATAAACGATAGCCGTGTGCTCACTTCTAATATACTAGGAGACATATCCAAAAAAGCATTCTTACCCCCATATAGAATGCATGCAATCCACACTTCAACAATGTATAAGATCAAGAACATACCTTAACATTGTACATTAAAGGTAACAGATTTTAATCATCACATAACAAATAAATGCCCGGGCAAAAAAGACAACATAATCCCAATTCAACAAATGACGGATGACGAAAATTGATAAAATTTTGGAATCATAGCTGATGATGAACTTTATTTGATGGCAGAGATACATTGGAGTGAACTTCATTTAACGGCAGAGATACATTGGAGTGAACTTCACTTGATGGCAGAGATACATTGGAGCTCAGGCTACTCTTGCCAGTTTAGACAGAAACTTGGGGGCTCACATACAGGATACAGAATATATGACAATAATCAGTTACCGTGATTTCCCACATTTTCATTTCTTTCAAGACTGTAGGAGCACAAACTAACAACCCCAGATCTACACAACTCTAAAGATGCAAAAACCCACGAAACCAACGAACCAGTTTGAAATTTCCAAACGCTATATATGAACTAAAAATAAACACAAGGGTTGAACACCCAAGTAGGGTTTGAACAAGAAGAAAAGACACACCTGATAGCTGAGAATCTGCAACGAACCCACCGCCATGATTGAGGGGATCCGAAGAAGCCCTCGGGTCGGGTTGGTTGTGGTTGGAATTCTGGGTTCTGGAACCACGGTGGCGCTGCCAGGCGAGGGCGGAGCACAGAAGAGAGAGAGATTTTCCAGTGCCAGTGGGAGATTCGAGAAGGGCATGGCAATGGCCGTCTCTTTGAGCACGATCGAGTGTCGAGATGACCCGCGCCATGAACGCTAACTGGGAACCATAGGGTTTGTAGGGAAACTCGACTGGGATTCCTCCAATGTGGTACACATTTTTAGGGCTTTTGGAGGCCGAATTGGGTTTCTGGGTAGCAGATTTCGTCATCGTTTGCCACTGTATGTATGTTTTTCTTTCTGGGTTTCGAGCGCTGTGCGTTGCTTACGCTATGCTGTCAAATGTCAATGGATCTTCCACTATGTGAGAGCAGAAGAAAGTGAGAGAGAGAGAGAGAGAGAGAGAGAGAGAGAGAGAGAGTGGAAGCAAAAATTGAGTTTTGTTTGCATTTTGGGGGAAGAGAAGTAGGGCACTAGGGAGATTGGCGGGAAGAAGTTTGAAATGCGAGCTTGTGGTTTTCAGGAACCGCGCAAAGCTTCCGGCCTACGGAGATGGGGTAACATTGGCTGCAATGGAGGTGGTCTTCGCGACTCTTTTTTTTTTCCACAGGGTTTATGGGGTCTGTTCTATTTTGTATTTTATATAGATAGATAGATGTAAAAAGATATAAGAAATTATAAAAAATTGTAAGGAGTTATAAGAAGATGTAAGAAGTTGTAAGGATGAATGTAAGGAGTTGTTGAATTGTTGAAGAATTGTATAGTATAAATTGTTTTACAATGAACGTTTTGGATGAAAAATAATAATATTAAAATAATATACTTATTAAAAATAAACAATTAATTAAGTTAATTACACAACAATAAAATATATTAATCCCCATAAATTTGGAGAATGAAATTTCATCCAAAATTTTTTATATGAACATTAGTTTGATCGAATAAGCAAGATATAATCCAAAAAAAAAACTTTTTTGGACAAAATTGAATACAACTCTTCAAATAAATTCCTATTTTAAGTAAATAATTTTAAATATAAATAAATGTATGGTCATCTATAATAATATATATTTCATGTCGAAACTCAAATATAATTTACTTTGTTATATTATGTTTTTATGTTTATGTAAATGTTGTATTCATAAGATATTTATAAATTTTGTATATTGGTAGTATCATTAAAAAAATATACATATTTCTGTAACTAAAATAAATGACTATTATAAAAAATTTATGAGATGTAAGAAGATGTATGAAGATGTAATGAGATGTAAGGAGATGTAAGAAGATGTAAAGGAGCTAGGAGATGTAAAAAGTTGTAAGGATATGTAAACTCTTAGCTAAATCCTACAAAACGCGAAATAGAACAGAGCCTTATGCTCAATACTTATAGTAAGGTATGACTTTTTATAGTAAATTTTAATACAGACGAACACGATTAATAATTTATATGTGGCTAACTCTGATAAAAGTTACTATTCGATAAGTTATTAGTTACCATTGAATTAAGAAATCACTCTGATATAAATTATAAGTTATCTCAAAACTTTCCAAAAAATCACATTTAAAGAAATTTGCTTACTATAACTCTTATATGAGACGATTTCATCTAAAAATTTATGTAAAATTTAATATTAATGGAGCTCAATACTTATTCAAAAGCAAACATAAATTCAATTACTCACAATACAATGCTTTATATAGTTGGTTTATAATTTTTAATTGGATTGTGGAAATAATTTATTACATCATAATTCTTAGTGTCATTGCCAATCAATTTTAGTAAGTCATGGTTTAGAATTTTGCGGATGTAATTGATTCTGATTAAATTCAATAAAAAAAAAAAGGACAATTCATATCAAATACTATGAGTTACATTGGACAAGCATTACAATAGTACATTTAATCAATTTTTTAAAATTATATTTATCATTGTACAATTTGTTATGATTCACATACTATTAAACACGAAAATCAAACAAAGTTAAAACTTTCATGATGCCTGTTTTGACTTAGAATAATGCCAATCAATCTAGTTTTAATTGAATAGGCCTAGACTCGATCTAATTACGGAGTTGAATCCAAACCTGACCAAGATCATTAGATTCTACAAAAATCAAACCTAAATCTAAACTCTACTAGTATAAAAGTCTATAAGCCTTGACCAAGTCTAGAAAAGGTATTAGATTTTTGGATGCCGATAATCTCACTTGTGGTTGTATTAACACGAATAATTCAACTTTTAGATTTAGAGTCCAACATACTAATCTCCAAGGATATTTATGTTGAATGCAACCTGGTCATATCAATGGCGTTATGACTTGTCATATGTAGTAGTTGTTAGTCCGAATACTAAGGTATGTCACCCTATAAAGGATTGAATATGGTGACAACCAAAAACTTTAGGCACTTAAAAAAATTGTTGGACTCTATACAAGATAATGTGGGAAAGCAAGTTGGTCAATGAGTCTAGAGGTGACATACAGAAACAAGTGTAACAGAGATTCTAATGATGCAATAAATAAATATGCCTAAAGATTATGAGGAGTGCAAAAAATAGAAGAGAGTCGAGATGAGAGATTTTTTCACGAGGTTCAACCAACTCAACATTTTGCTACAATCTCACCTAAGGTCCTTCCTATACCTTAGAATTCAAACAATCCACTATCTCCTCGCATTCAGTAAGATAACTCTGACTCCTTGCGTACATCCAGAGTATTTTCAAGGCACTTTGATAAGCCTTAACTTCTAGAGTTCCTAACTCTAAAAAGGGTATAGGCCATAAAGAGCATCATTGCTCCTTGTTGCCTATAGAGGCTTTCCCTAAACACTATGTAATAACCCACTCAGCAAGAGCACACATGTTCATTGGTTGTAGTCATGATTTTCTCAAAGCACCCTAACAAGCTGGAGCGTGTCAAAGTTGAAGAGTTTCAAAGTTGAGCCACTCAGACGGAATTTAAAATTTAGTGAGCTGGCTTTAATTGTGCACGGACTTTAAGAACAGCATGAGCTAGTTTTGGGTACTTAAACAAATATCAAAGTTTGGGTAAAAGCGAAGCCAGCACCAACCATAGAGACCCACCTATAAGTCAACTAAGGTCATGTCACCCCTAACCTATCTAAAGGGTTAACTCAACTCAACATCAAAGATACTTGGACAAAGAGACAGAGATTTTGGAGCTAGGCAAGCTATTTTTCTTTCATTCACTTCAACGATTGATGCAAAATGGATTACAAAACTTTGCAATTTATAGAGGAAGTGGGGTTAACTCTTAGTTAAGTGAAAAGACAAAACATTTCTAATAACCCGAACCTAATCCATACTAATGACTCTAATTAATCTCAATTTAATTTAATCAAGTTGAGCACTGTATTTCAATTCAGCATTCATGCAATTACAGGCTGAGACGACTGAATGGCCTCGAAATAAGATTCAATTGTGTTCATTACCAAATCGTTCAAAACTTATAAATAAATACATAAATAAAATTAGCCAATTTACAAAAATGGGTAAAGTTTGTAATTTTCTTCCAAATATTGAAATACTAATAATAGTCTAAATATTAAGCCCAAACTTTAACTCAAAAATTTGTTAGTTAAATAAAAAAAGGAGGAAGTTGTTTTACTACCCAAAAAGGGACAAGAAAATAATAAATAAGGAAAAAAACTAGACTTCGAATAGCAATATCAAAATTAATAAAAAAACAATACACTAAGTTACACCCCCCCTTTGCACACACAGCAGTACCCCCTTCACTGACCTGTTCATGCTTTCCCCCTTGTCTCATTCCCCTGTTTTCTGCCCAACTACAGCTGGTTGTCCGGCCGCCAACCAAGCCACCGTCGAACTCGCTACAGCAGCCCAACACCACCACCCTCTCCTCTTATACCCCTCTAATTTAGTTCTTGGTATTTTTAGAGGTAAAACCTAACTCTTCCTCACTAATTTCCGTTCTTTTTAGTCCCTAATTCAATTAGTTAATGTGTTGTGGGTGTTCATGGAGGATGAGGGTTAAGTATGGGTTGTGAAGTTGTGGTTGTAAAGTTCAATTTGGGTAAAGCTTGCAGAATTTTTTATGTATAAATGCAATTTTAAGGGCTTGGTATATGGGTATTGGATGTGAGCCATAGAAGGGTTGGAGCAAAATTTGAAGTTAAGGAAGAGAATGGAAGACAAAAGGATAATTGCGAGATTTTCAAAAATAAAGTTATTTAATATAAATTTTCGAGATTTATTTGAGGAATTAAAAAGTGTCATATGTGAAAATTGAGTGAAAATGTTATTTTTTAGAATTTTAAAAACCATGTTAAGATTAACATGAATATTCGAGGTTAACTTAGGGGAATTGGATGAATTTTAGTGCATGAATTTGGAGAATACCAATTAAAAGTAATTGTGGATCTCGACACTTGTGACTTAGCTAAAATGGTGAGATTATTACGTTTGATGGGAATAAAGATTGGTTCATATTTGCATGATGAAGAGTGATATATGTTCTTGTGACACAAACCATAAATAGAAATCAAAGTCGATTTGAAACATAAAGGAGCAGAAATCTTTTCAAGCACATATGGGAGCATGATTTGACATTGAAAATTGATTTAGAACCAAAAGTCGAACTCAGTAACCCAAACCTCTTCATGAATAAATCATTAAAACGAAACTAACAATAACAACAACAACAACAATAATAATAATAATAACAATAATAGTAGTAATAATAGAAATAAAATTCATAGTGGTATTTAGTATGACATCAAATATCAATAATAACGATGAATATAATAACTTTAATGACAATAACATTAATATTAATGACCATAAGGATAACAATATTAAGACCTACCATAGCGTAATAACATTAATATCATTAATGATAATAATAACGAGAATAATAGAAAGAAAGCATATACAAATAGAAAACTGAAATTGATTTGTGTGCTTAAACAAACAATTGTGAGTGCATTGATAGTTAAGGAAATGCCAAGGAGAACTGTGAAATATTTACTAAGGCTGTAACTAGTGAAAATTATTTGAAACTTCACTAACCATCAAACAGAAGTATTTGAAGTAGAAATAAGGCCATTTCCGTCATTGTCAAGACATGAACAACTATTTTATATAAAGGAGTGAGATTTTAAACATTATTAGTGCACTTATTGTCTGTGCTCTTCGAAAATTCACATGTTTCTCAAAATTAAGCAATTACATGTAATATTTATGCAATTAATCAGTTTGAACAATGTTTTATCACCTAATTAAGCAGCCTCCATCAATCATCAAGTATCAAGACTTATGTCCTTCAGTTCACCTGCACGACCTCAGCTCAGGCTTCCCGATCTACATGAGAAGTGTACGCCTATCTCAGTTATTGCAACAGGCGTCAACAGGGTCCCATGGCCAGATAATAGTTGACAAAGCAGTTTTAATCACATTCTCCCCCTCTTTTATTTTGGAACTAAAACAAATTGAAATGCAGGCGCTAGAGTAAATTATTCTAAGAGTTTATTTTACAGTATGAGGATAAACGTGCTAGCCTTTGGATCATGATTCTTAATATTATGTTTTCTATTTTGGATAAAAAAAAATTAGTAGACATACCTAGCCCTAACAAGTGAAATGAAGTAAGAAGTAGAAGAAAGGCTCATGACCTTTGCAAGTTCGATGCCATTAGATGCTCACAGTGGATTATGGTATAGCATGAAGACTTGACAGAGCTTGATGGTCCTGTTGAGTTAAATTATGAATAACCATGCGTAATGCGGAGTGCTTGGAGAAACTCAATATAATTATATTCTAGTTTCGCTGAGATTTAAATTGTAGTTCGAAGTTGTCTTGAATGTTTTCAGCTTAATGGGATTTGCAAATGTGAATGTGCTTTAAAGTTGTGTAGTTGCCATATAGCCTTGTCCATCTTAGGATGGCGGTAACACCTCCAGACATCGAGACTTCCGCTTCAATCGCAATATTAAATAATTAGATTAAGCTAATTATGCAATTAGAGATCTGCGACGTTGTAGCATTAAACTAGTGCACCTAACTAGAAAGCATTGAAACTGGAAATGAAGACTACTACATAAGAAACACAATGGGACTGGGCTTAGAGATACTAATTTAAAGCTCTTCATGATTCGTCTTTCACAATTAAATACATGCCCACAGTTGGGCTGCGAAGCGATAAGAACTTGCATTGAACTGCATGTCTTTAGTTGAACCTTAAGAATGTTGTCAAGTATTAATGGAGGAAAATAAGTGTTGAGACATGCTATTAGAAAATCTTATGGAGTAGTTTCAAAGTCACCATGGTAAACTGTTAACTTTGATCTATAACTGGTTGTGGTAGACCCCTAATTCTGGTTTAGAACAAGCTTTGGCAGACTCTTTGAAATAGACTCTGGACTACTGTCAGAGTTGTTGAGACTGATTTTGAATCAATAATCATTGAACTTTCACCTCAAAAATAGCTTTATAACCTAAAATACAATATATAGCTTAGGCTAACTTTGACCATAGGCATGCATGGCTAGACATTTCGTGACATGTGTTCCATAAGCTCATCTCCTAGATTTCTCTAACTCTCATGAAGATAGCACTTGCAAGAATCCTCCATGATTTCATGGCTCCAAGGTAGGGTTTTTCTAAGTTACTTCGCAAACTTAATATAAGCTCTCACTAGCTCCATTACAATTTGTCCAAAGTGCTAAATTCTTCAATATCTCAAACCTTGAGTGCATTCACTCCAACATTGACATTTCACTTATCATTTACATATAATTATAAGAAAGAGCTTTCAACCATCTTGCTCTCAAGTATCACAAGAGGACTATAATGATATGAGTGAAATACCACTCATGAGAAATGGGATCAACTCTCTACAGATTAGGAGTACATAGCATTGGGTGTTCCAACCTTCGTCTCCTGTCTTAGTCCTGCATCTATAAGCAACTTAACTCTACATGACCGTTTGTGAAGAATAGTAACTGTTGGGATAAAGACAAAGTTGCTTTTGACTTTTGGTCATTGACTACACATTCTTCATCAAGGTTTCTGAGGAATCTCGATGTCTATTTTTTTCTATTTTCGGATGGCCATATTTCAAATCACACTTAAGCTGCTTTATAGACGTCGAAATAGCCAATTAATTGCTTTTTTGCAATTTAACTTTAGAAATCTCTCTCTAGAGGAAGTACAAAGCTGTCTGGTAGTATTAGTGACAGCTGATAAACATGTGTCAGGGTTGATCGCTACTTTCGACTTCTTAATTTTGAATTTTTTTTTGGGAATAATATCATTCACTAGCCAGAGCCATGAAAAATTGAAAATCTTGCATTGTTCAGAGTAATCACATTTATAACTTAGGAAGATAAAATTCAAATGCATTTTCTTTATGTCATGATTAAATATATCTTTATGAACTTTGGATTCTAATGATCTTTGTTTTCTATGGCTTCTAGGTCTCTGATGTTTTCTAAATCAGATGATTTTAACTCTAATACAACTCTGGCATTTTGACTCTGATTTGACGCTGACTATTTCATTCTCTAATGACTTTTCAGTTTGATGTCTTCCAGCTCTAACATAACTTTAACATCTCTATTTAGAGTGAAATTGTTCTGTCACTTTGCCTTTTGAGTTTTGCTTATGGATATGTGCATTTATTTAGCTTTAAGCATTGTACGCTTCCTTATCATGGCCATAGTATTCATCAACTTTGATTTTTGGATATAGCATGAATCTTCACATTCTTCCCTTCATTCCATTGGCTCTAATCTCAAAACGGGAACAATAGAATGAGATTAGCTGGTGATTGTACTATGCATAGCATGAGTCTTGACTCTAGGCATCATAAGCGGAATCCTTATCAGGATCTCTGACTAGTGTATCTGATTCTGTTACCTTGCATCAGGGTCTCTGACTAGTATATCTGATTCAAAGTTGCTCTTCTTCAAGTTAGCATCTCCAACCATGAGCACTTTCATGTATGATATATCTGGATTACCTACTTTCTTTGCTTATATCCTACTCAATAATTGTGTGAGTAAGTCACAAAAAAATTTCAATCATAAGCACATCAAACACATTAATAAATTCAATAACTCAGATGACAAGGACTTGTTACAGATATTTTAAATAAATTTAAACCACATAAAGAAAGCATCTCATACATAGTCTCACTTGTCTTAGTTAGCTAACTATGATCGAGATTAGCTTTTACCTGAGATTAAGCAATTAAGCAATTCTTATAGCATTTAGTCAATTAGGCAATCTCATAAGCATGTCTCGATCATATACGGAAGATTAGTGTCAGGGACTATGACAGATCATGGTCAGGATCAAATCACTTGAGCACAACATAAGGATAATGTAAGATTACTTATGAACTCTAATAGTCATGCAATATCTTCAATAAGCACAAGCTCATTAGCATGTAGGCTTAACTCATGTCACCACATGTCATTAGTCATACTGCATGTGAACAATATCACTCTTGATTAGTTTGTCATCATCATTCTTAGATTCAATAGTAGCATAATTACTTAGCATATATCAATGGTGGCATTAAAAAGTAAAGAAAAATACAATGTCAATGTGTAATAAACAAGCTACATGTCTGAATTAATTGATGTGTAAAAGTATGTGTGACTTGTTATGGTATGAATAAAATAACGGCCTCTAAGATTTGGGAAGTTGTAAGTTTGTAACTTACCCACTACACTTATGCAAACATGATAGTTGATAGAAGTCCTATTACATCATTAAATAAGCAATCCGGTGTCATTCACTTAAGTGGACAGAAATATTAAGAATAAAGATAGACCAAATGTTTGGTATGTTGGGTGTCATTGGAAGGGATTCCTTTACAATTAAAGGGTTCAGAGATTGGAATGAGAAGTCGGATTGAGGTGCATTTTGGTGAGGAGAATAGTGTGCAAAATCAATGTGCTAAAAGATGTGAAAACTCCACGGCTCAAAAGTGACATGTGGAAAATGCGTTGAACAAATGACATGGGCAAAACAATTTATGAGTATTGTATGCTTCAATTGATGTAACAATATTTCTTTTGTGTTAATCTTTACCTTTTCAAAATCACGATTAAAGTGAATTTTTAAGAAAGAAAGGAGGTTCTGTTAACTACATGCAACTTTCTCATTGACAAAATGAAAATGTGGAGAATTGTTATGACTTCCCGTGGCATACAAAAGACACAATAAGCTTTTTGTGTTAAAAAAAACTATGAACACATATTGGGGGTGGTGGATATTTAATATTAGTTGATGAATCTCACAACATATCTTATAAACAGCAGGTGACTCTCGTTTTGAGGTATGTTGACAAAATGGGTTTGCTGTTGAGCGTTTGGTTGGTGTTGTTTATCTTACCAATATCAGTTCCTTATCAATAAAGGAAGAAATTTATTTTATATTTTCTCAATTGTCATTGAGCCCTTCTCAAATATGAGGGCAAGGGTACAAATGGGGTCGTAATATGCGTAGGCATATCAAAGATCTTAGAAGCTTGAGTATATAAGATTGCTCATTATGCAATTCATTGATGTGCTCATAAATTAGAATTAACTTTGGGTGTTGTTATAAATAATCATAATAATATTTGGATGGCTTGTTGATTTTCTTCATGGTATACTAGCTATTGTTGAATGTTCCTATAAACATAGAGATGAGCTTAGAGACAACAATTAAAAAAATGAAGCAACCCCTCAATGTGATATTATTTTATGCTTTAGATGTTTATGTATGTCTTGGGTTCAACACAATATTTGTTGTAGCTTGGGTCACTTAATTATGTATGCTTAAGTTTCTTTAATTTCAATCATATGCTTAAACATTTATAGGTGACTGGCATGACAAGTTCCTTAAGTCATTGATTGTCTAAAAGCTTCAATGCTATAGTTTAGTCTTCGTGCACTCAGCTAGTCAAGGTCCTTAACAGGTATGTTGAAAGCTAATCCACATCGAGGTCATGAAATTTTAACATCCTATAAGTTATTTGAATTGCATTTCATGTGCTCTTATCAAATCCCTGGGTTTGAAAATTGTGTATTTATTTGCAAATGACAAATGTGATTAATCTATGCATTTCAAGAAAGCTATTATAGTCCAAATCATATTTGAAAATGGTTCATCTTTCACCTAGAATTTAGCTAGTTATGTGCTATCAAAAATAGTGGACTGTCTAATGCTATTAGTAGGATTAATTAAATTGTCTCAAATATTAACTATTTGCTAGTTATTAATTGTTCATCTGTGAAAAAGTAAGACTAACCTTATGACTCTCACCATAATATAGCTGGTTACATTTTGGAATCAAAGAAAGCAAATTCAAATGTATCCCAAGCCAAGATGGGCCCAAAAATTGTTTTGTGTAAGAGCTGTAGTAGGTCCACTACACCAAAAAAAGGATAGCTGTGCCATCAAGATTGAAAGAAGCCTAACTACCTAATCAAAAGAATAATGAAAGGCTAGATCATTAAATGAAAGTTGGAAACTGGCCATCCCAAGTAAGATGAAGCCCAGAATGAATGGAATAGCTATGGAGATCAAGGACAAAGTTCAAGGCCCCTGAACTAGCTACTAGCCATCAGAGAATAATATACAACGAAATATTCTAGAGTATCTAATGGCTATATTATTCAACATTCTCCAACTATCTAATGCAAACAATGCTTATAATACAAGACTTTGTTAAAGAAGAAGATTGTAGCATAGAATATAAGAGCTTAACTTATATTCTAAGTGTTTGTTGTATCCTTGAGTATTCAATTCAAAATCAGTCCTTTTACACACATTTTCTCATGAGGCAATAGGGCTAGAAGCATTCTACTTGCAAACACAAGGGTTGGCCATGAAATAGGGACTTAGGAGAAATCACTTCAAGAGAAGCTTGAAGTGTGCATTTTCAAGGCTCTTGGTGAACGATTTGTCATGAAATCTCTAAAAAGATTAATGCAAGATTGGTTGAATCCAAAGAAAGATTCTTAGGCAGGGATGTAGTCTAGTTGGAGGAGTTATACTCCGCAAGCGCACAGGTGTTGTAGTTTTGATTAAATATCGTTCCCACGGAGACCAATGCAATCTACAGAGTTTATCCCTTTAAAATGCAAAGCAAAATATATGTCGAGTTGGGATATCTTCTAAAATTAATCTATTGCTAGATGAAATACTATTTATTGATTTAAGAATTCTATTAATTAAAAATGTCTAGGGATTTATTTCACTAACAATGAATTAGATTGTAAGACCTGCATTCTTTGTTTTCCTTTAAGCTAACTGTATTACCTTTTTGCCTTATAAATTCGTATTTTTAGCAATTATATGAGTTAAATTATTATCAATGCGCTTTTGGGAGCTATAATTTTATTAAAAAGGGATTATTATGGCTATTATTGATTTTAAAGTTAATTCGTACTATTTGCACCTTCAAATTATATCGATAGTTTAATTTAGTCGTTATTCGATTTATTTAGTCGTTTCCTGAATGCGAGTAGGTTGTTAACCCTAGAATTAGTTTCGAGGTTTATGAAAATCGAACCTTGACGTATTTGGGAACGAATAGTCGATAGAAGGCCGTATTAGTGATTCGGGTTTAGAGTTTGGGATACGAACTAGACTAGCGACACCAATTACTGATCAGCTTGAGTCAAAAAAAAGGAAAAAGAAAAAAAAAGCAAATAAGGGGGGCGAAGCCCCTTACTCTTTCAGGAGTAAACGGGAGAAGGAGGGTCGGTTCTGGCTCCCCATCGACCCCCTCCCCGGTGACCCACCACGAAAAGAAGAGAGAGAGAGGGTTGATGCGCGGCGGTCACGGTGGCGGCGCCACTCTGGCTCACACCGCAACCGCGACCCGTGCCCGACCACCACACTACACCAGAGACTGAGTGATTGAGCGACTGAACGAGGGAGAGAGAAAGGGGGGAGTCGGCGACGCCGGCGCTAGCGCTGCGATGCGCATAGCCAGTCACGGGCCGGTGAAGAGAAAGAGAGTGGGATCGAGCTAGAGTAAAAGTGAGGTGCCCGGTCCAAAGGCTAGGGTTTCGAAGCCCTCAACCCCCATGCCACCACGACTGTCACCATCGATAGTGGGGCCATGTCGGCGACCACTGGAGTGGCAGTAGCGGCAGCAACACGACAACAAAAAGGGGTACGGCTTTCGGGTTTTTGAACATCCAAATTTAGCCCCAAAACCCCAAAATCGAGCCTTTAGCTTGTAGTCCAGGTGGGTGTTTCTCACCTTCTAAGTATTAGTAGTTTCAAAATCGTTTTAAGTTTTAAGTTGTGAAACATGTTAAGTTTAGTTAGTTTATGCCCGATAGTGACTTCCAATCAATGTAGTTAATTCATGCCTAAGTTTTTAATTCGAAACGAATTATATAAGTTTAGCGTTAATTCGAATGCATGTAGTTAATTTATGCCTAAGTTCTTAATTCGAAACGAATTATATAAATTTAGCGTTAATTCGAATGCATGTAGTTAATTTATGCTTAAGTTCTTAATTCGAAACGAATTATATACGTTTAGCGTTAATTCAAATGCATATAATTAATTCATGCCTAAGTTTTTAATTCGAAACGAATTATATATGTTTAGCGTTAATTCGAATGCATATAGTAATCCATGCCTGAAGATTTAGATTGAAGTGAGCTATACATGTTTAGAACCAAGTTTAGTATATTCCGTTATTACATGCTTGTAAGTCTAATTCGAACCGAGTCAGGCATGTTTAATATCAACTCTAGTAATCTAGTTAATGCGTACTTGAAAGGTTGACGTGAATAAGTAACTGCGACACTAAAAATAATTGCTCAAGGTTGTATTATTCTTTAATGACACGAAAAGGGTTGCAAGATAGTCTTAATATAGGAAACGAACATCCCGAGACGCATTATGCTAAAAAGGTCTAAATAGGTTCGAGTAGTAATGTCGTTACAAATAATGAATGTGTAGATTCGTATTATGTCTAAGTGACCTAAATGGGTTTGTTTAGCGATAGTGACATGACAAACAGAAGCTTAGGGTTGTAATATGCCTGATGGACCATGTTAGCCAAACTAAGTGATTCATTCTATGTCTAACTAGATATTCGACTCTTGCTAGACTTCAATGGTATAAACGGTCATGTAATAAGTGAGTCGTTTTATGTTCGCCGTGAAAATGTAAATGACGTCATAGGCTAAATGTAACATGAAGCCAACACTTGTCCATTTAGTGAGTTACGTTTAGCTTTAGAATGGCTTGTTTGCGACTCCTAGCTAACCTACCTGAATGCGAATCACACCCCATACTTCTTATTAAGTTTAGCCGTATGAATGCTTACATGTATATATATGTGTGCTTGGATATAACCGTTGGTTGCAGTGCTCGACTAATTGCTAATATTTAATCGGTAAGTTCAACATTGGTAAGTGTGTAAGTTATGCATTGCCTTTCAGTATATCATAGTGATTAGGTTGCTAGATTGTGAAATTGAAATCGAAATGGTAGTTGGACGGTTTGAGGCAGAACTATAAGTAGTTCGAGGTCTTTGTGGTACGGTGCTTGCGAGGAGGGAGCCTAGGTTGTGAATTAACTGCAATCGCGTGGATTGCGAGGCCGTGTGTGGCTCATTGTGCTGAATTAATTATGAAGTACTTAAATGTGATACATGTGGACCCCCTTCCCTTCCGTATCCTCAAGTTACATTATGTGCATAAGAGTGGATTTTTTAAAGAAGGATTTCATGTTTGAAATGATAATAGCCATAAATATTAGTGCATGATGGCATATTTTAACTAAATGAATACAGTTTTGGGAGTGAACATGCTTGAACGGGGGAATCCTAAAGAGTTTTACAAAGGCGTGAGTTGCACAATAAATGATTTCGCTGTGAGAGGTAGCAAACTTATTAGTCGTTATGACCAGTTTAAATGGCTAAGATAAGTGCCTAGGGACAATAAATGGGAGTAAACCTGCTTGAATGAGGGAATCCCTAGCCTAGGGAGTAATCCCTAGAGACCCTGACGAGGGTTAAGGTCCAAAGTTAGTCGCCATCCCGGGAGTAAGAGCTTGGTGTGAGTTAATCTCACTGGGATTGAGTGTAGATCTCTCCCAACTAGCACTTTATGATGATCTTATGCCCAGAGTAGTTTCTTATTAAATAAGAAAAGCAGTTGGCGTTTCGCCTTTTTAAGTATTTCAGAAAGAAAGTTTTTGAGGGTCATCATGAGACCAAGATGAAAGAGATTCTTTAAAAGAATATGAGCCTCAAGAGGCTAAGAGAAAAGTTTTTATGAGCCTCAAGAGGCTAAATGAAGTGTTTTCAGTAAAAGAAGGAAAGCTTCTGTGTATGACATGTGCATGTTCTAAGTATAACTTATGAATGAGATGCTAAGTGAGATACGAATATGAGAAGTGAGTCTTATGAGTATATTTCACGCATATCCTATGAATGAGAATTGATTGAGACTTGAAATGTGTGTATCTTATGCATACCATACGAATAGAATGCCAAAAAGTTATGTTTATGAAAAAGAAAGTTTCTGTGCTTAGCTTCGTCCCCTGTTTAAGTGTTTAACTGCCTGGTAGTAAAGAAGTTTGGTCATTTAGAGACCTAGAAATGTATTTGAGTGCCTAAAGTGAAGTTTATGGTTAGTGATGTTTCTATAAGAATTTTATGAATGCCTAATATGATAGTAAAGTATGGATACGTGATATGTGACTCGTAAAGATATTACTGACTGTAACGGTTTTGGTTTTAAGGGGGTTGGGGGACACTCACTGAGCGTGTAGTTGCTCATCCCACTATTCCTTCCCTTTTCCCCAGGTTTTCTTTGTGACAGGTGAAAGTTAAGCCATTTACGTGGAGTTGAAGTTTACCCCTAGTTGAAAAAGAGTTATGTGTGCCATGTAGAAGTAGTTTCTCGAGTTCGACGATGTAATATAATGTACTCTTAGTTTGTAATTGTTGTAACCTAAGTTTTCTAGCTCATATAATGCATATTGATTACGAGTCACTCTGTATGGCCATACGAGCCAACCATCTAATTAGTTAAATGTATTCTTGGTTAAAGTTAATTATGTTTTGGGATGTAAACCCCAAGACTCTGATTGTGTGAACCGTTGAGTTGTATCTGTTGCTTTTCCTTTATTAATGAACTATTCTGTTTAGTGTACTCCGAGCGGGTGGCTCGTTGAGTTATGATCTCCGGCATGTGGCCGTTGAGCTTTGTCTATATGTTTTACGCCTCCGCTGATTTGCAGGGAGTTATTGTAAGGCTTTTAGTCTAGGAACGGTCAGTTTTTAGGGGAAACTCTGCCCGTTTCGTCCCAGAATTTAAATAGAAAGTTAAGAAAACGTAACGCTCTCGGCCCTAGGGGCTGGGGGTGTTACAATTGATGGTATCAGAGCGTGATCCTGCGACCATAGGCCGCGACCTGAGTCTTGCATTCATATAGTCCGATAGGAACGCTTTCATAATGATGTGATATATGCCTACTAGGTCTACAATTGTGCATTTAATGTGAATCTTAGCGTATTTAGCTAGCTAGGTACTGCTCGAGTGAGCTCACTAATCGAGTGAACGAACGAATTATTAAGGGTGTAGGCCGAGTAACTTGTATTCTCATGAATGAGTTAAGTATTAGTCCAATCGAAGGTTGTTTGCTTATTTGCTTATATGCCTTGACGGTTTGAAATTGAATGATTGGAAAGTCTTAACTCTAAGCCCATCTTTGCCCCCGAAGTACGATTTGCTTCTCGGGCCCCATAATGCAGTGAGCAGACGTACTCAAAGGTTGGTAGAGAGAGGGGTAGAAGCAGTTAAACTATTTCCTTTCGAAAACCCAAGGACCTTGCAGGTTAAAGCCTTCTGATTAGTGAGTTAGAGCCGAGCCAAGTTTTCTTACACCGAAGGATTAACTCTCAGTTAGTGTTGATGAGGTAGTTTAGATTCATAAATACGCGCCCTTATGTTTATCAAATGTTGCTCGTAAATGCGTATGTGCTAAGATGTGTACATTGATAAAATCCTTCATATTGAGCTAGGAAAGGAATGATTGGAAATTAGCTGCTTTGATTGATAATCCTACTAAATGGTACCTTGCTGATGTGAATTTTGAATTACCTGAGTGAAATTAAAGGAGATTTTCATATGCATGCTTGAAAAACTATGTGCTAGCGGTAGGATGTGAATAAACATTGCGTAAAGTGTACCTACTGTTCTCCTTCTTTGCCATTGTTGCCTAAACCGTGCATTACTTGCTTTCTATTATACAGACTGTTATTCGTGAATGGCTGACGATGTTTTGGCTCGAACGAACCCTAATACACCTAGAAAGCTCAAGGGAGGAAGAATCTAGTAGACTTTGGAATTATACATAGGAATGATCCCTACTAAGGTAAGCAACCTACATTGAGTCTCCTATGATCACCTGTAAGATAGATATACCTCATAAGACCTCAACGTGTGCCTATGAGGCCATTAATGTCAATCATACTCACACAATACTAGCTGCTCAACGCCAATCTTTCCTAAATTGGATGGGGTTTAGGGCAAGCCGTTGACCATATGCTGCAAAAGGAGGATTGCATGTATACTTACATGTCTAGGTGTTCTTTCTATGTGACAACATGTGGGTCCGCATGTCTTAAAGATTTATTATGGTATCATGTGTTGTGTAAGACTATAAGGATACATATAGATAGAATTGTTGAATGTGGGTGAACTGTTGAGTACACGAGCATTTTTGATGCCTATTTGGGACCTGTATAGGATGCAATTGAGTTGAGACGCTTTCTAAATGGTGAGTTAAGGCTTTTCCTCTGCATTAAAGACCTTCCTAATTATCCAAGTTAGGCCCTACTGTTGCATCTGACGACGTGCATTTGTTTTCAACGATGCTTCGAATGCCTGCATACCAAAGCACGTATGTTGCTTGAACTATTGATGACAAGTTGCTAGTAGGTACTTCAAGATTGTTTTCTTGACTAAAAGTCCTTCTAACTGATACCCTTATTTTTACGTAATTCTTTATTCACTAGATTAACTAAGCGGGAAGTCGCGCATATCAATATGGGTGACTGCGATAGTCTTGCTGATTGTTATCTAAGGTTATTCAAAGCCTTCTTGACATGTGTGTCATTGAAACCTAGATGAGGCCTTAACTTGGATTGCCACCTGCATAGAGAGCCTTCCTTTCCTTCCCTTCCAACACGTAACCACTACTACTCACTAATCGGCTAAGCATTATGCCTATCGGGGCATGGAACGCCATTCCCTTACATAAGAATGATAGTGTCCTGGCTATATCAACCCCAACACACCTGGAATGGGGATGAAAGGAAGAACCTAGCAGATTTTGGAATTGTTAAACCACATGCATCACCTCGTTACCTCCTAGAACGACAATTTATGCCTTCCCAACACCTTCTTAAGTACAAGCACCACGTGTAGAAGTAAGAATGCTCCAAGTAGAAAGTAGAACCTTCCCATCTATACTAGGAGTTCCTCAGACCTCCACAGTCCCCGTTTCAAGACAATATGTGGCGAAACCTCAATGTAGAGCCGTAAGACCAATAATACCGTTGTTCTTACCCCTGTTAGTTGATTGCTCGTTAACTCCAAATAGTTTGGACAAACCTCGAGGTATAACCTCGACCTCTAGAATTTAGAAGAGGGTTGCATTCATGTACGCTTGCGTAGATGCCTTTCGTGAGACCATAGGAATACCTATAGATAGGATTGTGTATGTGGCCATCGATGTGTTTGTAATCAAGTGCCAACAAAGTGAGTTTTTGTAATTGCTTGACTTGAATCCATGTTTTAGAATGAGACTACTAGTGCATGACCTTAAGATGTCACTGTACCGATTGTCATGCCTTTAGATGCTCACTTATAGATGCATCTGCATAGAATTATTTCTTGTCATGCGAACTGAGTCTAGATTATCGAAAATCTTTGTTCATTTTTCAAAACGAACTCGATATGGTTTTCCATGCCAACTCAGTTGCCCCTCTTCGATGCGATTTGCCCTCAATGCCTAAATAGAGTGAGTAGATGCTTGAAGAGGATTGGCGAGGAGGAGACTGGATATCATAAGCCATTCCCTTTCGATTTAAAAGAAGTAATGTCTTCAAAATGATACCTTTTGGAAACCTACCGCGTAAATCCTAGTTGTGTGCGTGCATTCTAAAAAATACCAAACTCAGATTTAGAATTTCGAGGACGAAATTCTTTTAAGGGGGGAAGAATGTAAGACCTGCATTCTTTGTTTTCCTTTAAGCTAACTGTATTACCTTTTTACGCTATAAATTCGTATTTTTAGCAACTATATGAGTTAAATTATTATCGATGTGCTTTTGGGAGCTATAATTTTATTAAAAAGGGATTATTATTGCTATTATTGATTTTAAAGTTAATTCGTGCTATTTGCGCCTTCAAATTATATCGATAGTTTAATTTAGTCGTTATTCGATTTATTTAGTCGTTTCCCGAATGTGAGTAGGTTGTTGACCCTAGAATTAGTTTCGAGGTTTATGAAAATCAAACCTTGATGTATTTGGGAACGAATAGTTGATAGAAGGCCGTATTAGTGATTTGGGTTTAGAGTTCGGGATACGAACTAGACTAGCGACACCAATTACTGATCAGCTTGAGTCAAAAAAAAGGAAAAAGAAAAAAAAAAGCAAACAAGGGGGCCGAAGCCCCTTACTCTTTCAGGAGTAAACAGGAGAAGGATGGTTGGTTCTAGCTCCCCATCGACCCCGTCCCCGGCGACCCCCCACGAAAAGAAGACAGAGAGGGGGTTGATGCGCGGCGGTGACGGTGGCGGTGCCACTCCGGCTCACACCGCAACCGCGACCCGTGCCCGACCACCACACTACACCAGAGACTGAGTGATTGAGCGACTGAACGAGGGAGAGAGAAAGGGGGGGAGTCGGCGACGCCGGCGCTAGCGCCGCGATGCGCATAGCCAGTCACGGGCGTGGGCCCGGTGAAGAGAAAGAGAGTGGGATCGAGCAAGAGTAAAAGTGAGGTGCCCGGTCCAAAGGCTAGGGTTTTGAAGGCCTCAACCCCCACACCACCACGACTGTCACCATCGATGGTGGGGCCATGTCGGCGACCATTGGAGTGGCAACAATGGCAGCAACACGACAGCAAAAAGGGGTACAGATTTCGGGTTTTTGAACATCCAAATTCAGCCCCAGAACCCCAAAATCGAGCCTTTAGCTTGGAGTCCAGGTGGCTGTTTCTCACCTCCTAAGTATTAGTAGTTTCAAAATCGTTTTAAGTTTTAAGTTGTGAAGCATGTTAAGTTTAGCTAGTTTATGCCCGATAGTGACTTCGAATCAATATAGTTAATTCATGCCTAAGTTTTTAATTCAATACGAATTATATAAGTTTGGCCTTAATTCGAATGCAGGTAGTTAATTTATGCCTAAGTTCTTAATTCGAAACGAATTATATAAGTTTAGCGTTAATTCGAATGCATGTAGTTAATTTATGCCTAAGTTCTTAATTCGAAACGAATTATATAAGTTTAGCGTTAATTCGAATGCATGTAGTTAATTTTTACCTAAGTTCTTAATTCGAAACGAATTATATACATTTAGCGTTAATTCGAATGCATATAGTTAATTCATACCTAAGTTTTTAATTCGAAACGAATTATATATGTTTAGCGTTAATTCGAATGCATATAGTAATTCATGCCTGAAGATTTAGATTGAAGTGAGCTATACATGTTTAGAACCAAGTTTAGTATATTCCGTTATTACATGCTTGTGAGTCTAATTCGAACCAAGTCAGGCATGTTTAATATCAACTCTAGTAATCTAGTTAACGCGTACTTGAAAGGTTGACGTGAATAAGTAATTGCGACACTAAAAATAACTGGCCAAGGTTGTATTATTCTTTAATGACACGAAAAGGGTTATAAGATAGTCTTAATATAGGAAACGAACATCCCGAGACGCATTATGCTAAAAAGATCTAAATAGGTTCGAGTAGTAATGTCGTTACAAGTAATGAATGTGTAGATTCGCATTATGTCTAAGTGACCTAAATGGGTTTGTTTAGCGACAGTGACATGACAAACGGAAGCTTAGGGTCGTAATATGCCTGATGGACCATGTTAGCCTAACTAAGTGATTCATTCTATGTCTAACTAGATATTGGAATCATGCTAGACTTCAATGGTATAAATGGTCATGTAATAAGTGAGTCGTTTTATGTTCGCCGTAAAATTGTAAATGACGTAATAGGCTAAATGTAACATGAAGCCAACACTTGTCCATTTAGTGAGTTATGTTTAGCTTTCGAATGGCTTGTTTGCGACTCCTAGCTAACCTACATGAATGGCAATCACACCCCATGCTTCTTATTAAGTTTAGTCGTATGAATGCTTACATGTATATATGTGTGTGCTTGGATATAACCGTTGGTTGCAGTGCTCGACTAATTGCTAATATTTAATCGGTAAGTTCAGCATTGGTAAGTGTGTAAGTTATGCATTGCCTTTTTGTATATCATAGTGATTAGGTTGCTAGATTGTGAAATTGAAACCGAGATGGTAGTTGGATGGTTTGAGGCAGAACTATGAGTGGTTCGAGGTCTTTGTGGTACGGTGCTTGTGAGGAGGGAGCCTGGGTTGTGAATTAATCGCAATCGTGTGGATTGCGAGGCTGTATGTGGCTCATTGTGCTGAATTGATTATGAAGTGCTTAAATGTGATACATGTGGACCCCCTTCCCTTCCATGTCCTCAAGTTACATTATGTGCATAAGAGTGAGATTTTCAAAGAAGGATTTCATGTTTGAAATGATAATAGCCATAAATATTAGTGCATGATGGCATATTTTAACTAAATGAATACAGTTTTGGGAGTGAACATGCTTGAACGGGGGAATCCTAAAGAGTTTTACAAAGGCGTGAGTTGCATAATAAATGATTTCGCTGTGAGAGGCAGCAAGCTTATTAGTCATTATGACCAGTTTAAATGGCTAAGATAAGTGCTTAGCGACAATAGATGGGAGTGAACCTGCTTGAACGGGGGAATCCCTAGCCTAGGGAGTAATCCCTAGAGACCCTGACGAGGGTTAAGGTCCAAAGTTAGTTGCCATCCCGGGAGTAAGAGCTTAGTGTGACTTAATCTCATTGGGATTGAGTGTAGATCTCTCCCAACCAGCACTTTATGATGATCTTATGCCCAGAGTAGTTTCTTATTAAATAAGAAAAGCAGTTGGCGTTTCGCCTTTTTAAGTATTTCAGAAAGAAAGTTTTTGAGGGTCATTATGAGACTAAAATGAAAGAGATTCTTTAAAAGAATATGAGCCTTAAGAGGCTAAGAGAATAGTTTTTATGAGCCTCAAGAGGCTAAATGAAGTGTTTTCAGTAAAAGAAGGAAAGCTGCCTGTGTATGATATGTGCATGTTCTAAGAATAAATTATGAATAAGATGTTAAGTAAGATACGAATATGAGAAGTAAGTCTTATAAGTATATTTCACGCATATCCTATGAATGAGAATTGATTGAGACTTGAAATGTGTGTATCTTATGTATACCATACGAATAGAATGCCAAGAAGTTATGCTTATGAAAAAGAAAGTTTCTGTGCTTAACCTTGTCCCTTGTTTAAGTGTTTGACTGCCTGGTATTAAAGAAGTTTGGTCATTTAGAGACCTAGGAATGTGTTTGAGTGCCTAAAGTGAAGTTTATGGCTAGTGATGTTTCCATAAGAATTTTATGAATGCCTAATATGATAGTAAAGTATGGATACGTGATATGTGACTAGTAAAGATATTACTGCCTGCAACGGTTTTGGTTTTAAGGGGGTTGGGTACTGAGCGTGTGGTTGCTCGTCCCACTATTCCTTCCCTTTTTCCCAGGTTATCTTTGTGACAGGTGAAAGTTAAGCCATTTAAGCGGAGTTGAAGTTTACCCCTAGTTGAAAAAGAGTTATGTGTGCCATATAGAAGTAGTTTTTCGAGTTCGACAATGTAATATAACGTACTCTTAGTTTGTAATTGTTGTAACCTAAGTTTTCTAACTCATATAATGCATATTGATTACGAGTCGCTCTGTATGACCATACGAGCCAACCATCTAATTAGTTAAATGTATTCTTGGTTAAAGTTAATTATGTTTTGGGATGTAAACCCCAATACTCTAGTTGTGTGAACCGTTGAGTTATATCTTTTGCTTTTCCTTTATTAATGAACTATTTTGTTTGGTGTACTCCTAGCGGTTGGCTCGTTGAGTTATGATCTCCGGCGTGTAGCCGTTGAGCTATGTCTATATGTTTTACGCCTCCGCTGATTTACAGGGAGTTATTGTAAGGCTTTTAGCCTAGGAACGGTCAGTTTTTAGGAAAAATTCTGTTCGTTTCGTCCCATAATTTAAATAGAAAGTTAAGAAAACATAACGCTTCTGGCCCTAGGGGCTGGGGGTGTTACATAGATTCGGTAAATGAAGTTTAGGCTTACTCAAGTTTGGATGAATCAAAGGATAACAATCATATATAATTCAATTCTTTCTTTCAAAATGAACTAAATTATTTAGACTAATCAAATTGCCGTTCTTTCAAAGATTCACGAATCAACTAAATTAAGGATCCAGATTGTCAAATTTCCTCTTAACATGCAACTTTCTCTGAAAAATAACTATGTTAAGTCTAAACTTTTTGATCCAATAGTGGATTTCTCCTTTTAGTGCTTTATCCAACTATTTGATAATTTGCAAGCAAGTTTGGCCTAAATTACTCACGACATTCACAGTATACTATAGATTAAAATGGTCCAAACAGATTAAGCACATTATTGATAAAGATTAAGAATCTAGTTTTATTGTCTGGGTATCAAATCCCTAGACTAAAGAAAATTACTCACTCATGATTATTAAACAAACAAGAAAGATCAATCTAAGCATCAAAACAAGCAAGAACTATTCTAATGGAGTTTAAAAAGTAAGAGAAGAGAATTGTTTAGCAACAATGGAGTTCTTGACAATTCTTCAATCTTCAAGCCCCTAAATTGCAAGTGGTCTTCTTCCAATCTCCCTTTCGCTCCGGAAATGATAAAAATACAAGACTATATGGGATATTTTTAGGATAGATTAATTAGGTCTCTGTTATAGTAGCCAAGAATGCCTAGTTGTAGGAGTCAACAATTATTCTCAGCAACAAAATCAAAGAAAACGAATCATTGCAATTGTTACAGGACTGCCATCAACAAAAACTATTAAGGCTCAAAGGGGTAACAAGGGGTAAATCATGCTTAATAAGAAGTGGCTATTAAGTCAATGTTGCTCATCAATTCAAAGAATGTCTCAATCATATCGCCTAAACGTGCATACTAAATGTGATCTTGAATAAGAATCAAAGCAAGTTCTAGTGATTGAGAATCTATGCAGAGTCACACATGAAAAGGAATAAGAGACTAAAATTGATGAATTAGTCTATTTAAGCTCAAATCCTCACGGGACAACTACTAAAGCATAACTAGTTCATTAAATCGCATGTGCTAATTATTCATGCAAAGTGTCATTGGGCATTCAACTCACATTAGACATGATGGTCAAATCAACAAACACATTTTCAAATACTCATAATCAAACATTTTTTATTCACAAATGGGCATAACTAAAAGGTCAAAATTAAGCCAAAATAAGCTACCTAGTCTAAAAGACTTCATCATCGAAGGATTTTTGTCTTTTTGGGGTTTTTTTTTTTGGGTTTTTTGGGCATGCTAAACATAATATGCAAAAACTAAAACCTAAATGTTTCTAAAAATAGAAAGAAACCTAAATGCTCAACTAAAAAAGCTCTAACTAACCCTAAATGCATGATCTAATATGCAAGCCATTCACACATCCACATCATACACATATTCACAAATGAACACTCAACTCCCCATACTTGGACAAAGGGTGGTCCTCAATGCAAGGACATTATAATCAATGGGGAAGGGAAAGTAGAACTAAAAAGGAGGAAGAAGGGGAGAAGAAAGACGGTGGGGTTGAGATATATGCCAATCACTCCAAGTCTTAAGACAATCCTTAAAGTCTTGGAAATATTTATTTTGGGAAGCAATCATCCCACAGAGCTCATCATGCTACTCCCGAACAAAGTCACGAAGGGGCCGCATGCTTAGTTTGGACATAATATCACAACAAATATTGCTCCTCTTGTATGGACTGAAGGGTAGCATGTATATCAGTGTAGTCGTGGCAAGAGGAAGGTTAGGATAAACTAGAGGCGCCTAGATGGGGTGGTGGAGGAGGCAGGTGCGAGATGAACTAACTCCTTATCGCGGGGCACAAATGAAAAATTGTCGGGTTCAAAACAATCGATCAACATTTAGAAGAGGCAAAAGCCTGTTTCCACGGTAAATACAACACATATGACCACCGTCCATCATACAACACTTCATTTGCTGAAAGCCCGCTAATGCTAACATTTCATTCCTAGACACTCTATCATCAGGCTTGGGTGCAATACCAACCAACCTTGCTATAGGGATGATAAGACCCTCAATCACTACCCTCTTGGCAGAATTAATAGCTGCACTCAACAACTGATTGACAAAGAAAGAACCAGGGCCAATATGTGGTCCTTCCAATATGCTATGTAAGAAATACAGCTCGAACAGATGAGAAATGTTCAAATTGTCATCCCGAGTAAACAATCCACAAGCAAGAACACCTTGGGCTACTCTAATGCAGGGGTTCCTAATAATTATGTCTTTATAGTGACTTGCATCATATTGGTAATTCCCAATGATTATAGAGCAAAAAGCATTGGGATTAAACTCTTGAGGCACATGGCGTCGGTTTAAATTGAAATTAGGTGAAAAACCGAATATATTGTTAAAAGCACTCAAATCTAACTCATAAAATTCCTTGTTCAAGTAAAACGAAATATAGCCTCTTGACATCAAGGACTACTTGTGACTTCAACATGCAAGGTACTTAAAAATTCCAAGTCAAGGTCACGATATGTATGGTCTTGAGTCTCTAAAAATTGATCCATGCTCCCATGAGCAAATAACCAATGAATATCACCAAACGAACCTAAACTGGTCAACAAATCCTCATCAAAATAATGAGTAGCAACAACAATCTTACTACTCAATGCATTATATCTAGCAATATGCTCATGATTAGTTACACGAAGTGGGTTAGGAAGATTACCTCGATTTCGTGCATTGGTGGATGTTCGGGAAACCATTGGGGAGCTTGACTCCATATCCCCGCTCTTTGAGTGGTCCTGGTTCTCTGCTCTGTACTATGTCCCCACTCTTTAGGTGCTCTTCATACTATATCACGCACAAAAGGTAGAGAAACGAAAAAGAGTTAGAACATAAATAATAATTTTTCTAAACATAGGAAAATGAAATGTCCACATCAAATTTGTCTAAACATCAAACATGAACATATAACTTCACTGTGCTAATAAAATATTTGATAATATTAGAAGAAACCATTGGCGTTCATGAATCCATATTTGTTCTTTCAAATAAAATAAAAAGTACATATTAAGAAAATAAAAAATGAGATAAATTTTCTTGGTACCAACCTGCATTTTTATATATGTGGAATTAAAAGAAGGGGAAATGAAATTTTTTTTTTTCATTTTAAGATCATAACTTAAAAACTAAAAATAATACTTTTATTTGAACACAATTTCTAAGATGAATTCAACCAGACGATTGATTTATTTTTAATTGTTACTTAATTCAAGCGTTACTAAGAGGAAATGCGCTCAAGGGTCGTAGCCATGACTTTTTTTTCATTTCAAATTTTCTTTATTTTTTCTTAAGAGATACGCACTTTTGCATATATATTTTATTATTGTTGGCTTTATTACAACAAAAAAAATATTTAGGAAATTAAAAAAATAAATGACGAATATCATTCCTTTGACAATAAGGAATACTTAGATACAAGCCTATATTGATAACGTGTGGAAATAATTGGATAAAGAAATAGAGATGTGCAATAAATAAATAATTGAATATTTTATTTAAACATAACTGCTAAGATGGACTCAAATATTCAATTGCATTGTCCGTACTTTTGGATTGATTGAAAATAAACTAAGGAAGTAATGAGATATTAAGCCCATTTAAAACATATAAAAAAATAATGGGATAGTAATTTTCTTTAAAATGGAGTTTGAAATATTCAATAAAGAAGACAAAAAATTGAAATATTCAAAGAAATCTAATTAAAAGAAATGAGTAAGAAAAGATGAATTTATTTTAAGTTTTAAATAAAATTTCAACATGTGGTATTAGTTTACATGAATTAGTGGTCATAATTCATAATGAGATATTAGACTCATTTAACATGCTAAGTTGAAAGGCAAATTAACATAATTAAAAAGAATTAATTGAAAAATTAGAAGATGAAGAAGAAGAATTTAAATAACTTTAAACTATCACAGTTCAATATTTAACTTAATTTACATGAATTGTTGGTTATAATTTTATTTTTAAATTCTTTGATAAATTTACTAATGTGACGTTGTATGTAGGATTCAGTAATAGACATTCAGCGCTAAATTAGCCGACTATTCAGCATTAGCATCATCATTAGTGCATTTAACAGTAGTTATAATACGATGGAGAGATAGATAGGTTATAAGATTATATAGAGACATAATAAATTTATCAATTAACTATACAAATTGAACATTTTATAATTTGTTGGAGCAGAGAGGCATCCATTGTAAAATTTACTACTCCAATTACACGTAATACTCATATATATAATACTTATATCACATTACACATAACTAAAATTAATAATTTGATGATGATATAGAAGACACATGTCCTGACCATATGCTACCACTTAATTTTAATATTATCTAGATTAGATAAATACTTAGATAGTTTTTAGCTTGTATGTTGCACGGTTGGTTTCACCCTTGAAGTATTGACTATGAGCTTCTTATTATATATCTTCGTCTTAAATCTATGATATGCTTATTTTAATGAAGTTGATAGTAAGACTATTCAAAATCTACAAAGTTTGCATATCGCATATTTGATAAGATGTTTAATTTGTGCAATTTAGGAGAAAAAATCTTATTATTTGTTAAACAAAGAAATATTTGAATCTTAGTCGAAAGTAGTTTCATTAAGATCGGTAGACATTCTAGAAACCCTTGCAAAATTCTAAAACACTCAAATAAAAGCCTAATTAATTCAGCATCCTTCTAATAAAGGTGAGTAAGTCATCTGCAAATATTAAATAGTTAAGGTTGGATTTGTCACATCTTTGATGGAAATTAAAGTTTGGATCCTTTTTTAAAGAATATAACATTCTAGAAAGGTACTTCATGACAATTGTGAACAAATAGGGGGACCATGGCCCCACACCTTAAATCTTTTATCTGCCTCAAAATGTTTCATATGCTCTCTCTTAAGCAAAATACTATAGGAGACAGTATTGATAGAAGTATAAATCACTAAATGAATTGCATAGGGAAACCGAGACCAGTCATCCTACACCTCAAGAAAACCCACTTTGCAAAGTCATAAGCCTTCATGAGGTCCACTTTGAATAAGCATCTAAGGGACAACCTTTTCCTATTAGAATGCTTTATTAATTCATGAGCAATGAGGATACTGTTCTCTACTCCCATAAGTTCCTACTAGGAACAAAAGCAGATTGTTGGGCAAATGATGTCAGGCAGTACCTTCCTCAATCTGTTAGCTAGTAATTTTGCAATGATCTTATAAAGGGTTATGCAACAAGATATAGGTCTGTAATATAATCCCTAACTTTCATAGGCTATTTGGTCTTTGGTACCGAAGCGATTGTAGCACAGTTGTCCTTTTTGAGCAGCTTGCCTATTTGGAAGAAGTCTTGCATTGCTTTGACAATGTCTTAACCCATAATATCCCATGGTTTCTTGAAAAGAAAGCTGCATACTTACCAAACCTGGAGTTTTATCATCTCAATTTCCTATAGAGCATTTTTTATCATAGCTGCGGTAACAGTTTGACAAAGATAAGTTTGTGATTAAAAGAAAACTCTCGGTCCCTTCTGAATTGTAGTCATATTAGCCATAGATAATTCAGGTACACAACATCCCATCATTCCCTTGTAGACCTCCCTAATATGCTCCTTCATAGCATCTTGATCTTTGACAACATGTCCATCTTCCTTAGCTATGGTTGTTAGTGTCAACTCTAGCTCTTCTTGTTTTCAACTAGCATATAAGTCAATAGTATCAGCATCTATAACCTTAATCCACCTTTGTTTAGCTTTTTATTTAAGCATATTCCCCTCAACCACTAGGCTTCTTTATGATTTTTTTAACTATGTTCTTGTAATATAAGCTGCTTGTAAAAGACAAAATATTTACAGTTTTGTCTGTGCAAATCAAGTTTAACCTGTAGTTGATGATTCCTTTCCTCCACATTAGAAAAATGCTTAAGCTTTTCCAATCCTATTCCATATGCTTCAGTTTACTCTAGATTTTGTACATAGTGTGCCCTTTTCTCATGCTCATTCCATGCTTTTTATGCTATGTCCTCAAAATCTATAATTTCAGCCTATACATTAAAAAATCTAAAAGGTTTTCCCCTTAGTCTTATCCTTATGTAGTAACAACAGAAAAGGGGTGTTGTTAGATACTTCAACTATCTGAAGAGTAATTCCTACCATAGGAAACTTTAATGGCCAATCAATATTACCTAGTACCTCTTCAGTTTAGTGTGCTCCCTAGTATCCTCTTTTGTATGTATGTTAC
Source organism: Carnegiea gigantea (assembly GCA_029747015.1). Classification (NCBI taxonomy): domain Eukaryota; kingdom Viridiplantae; phylum Streptophyta; class Magnoliopsida; order Caryophyllales; family Cactaceae; genus Carnegiea; species Carnegiea gigantea. The sequence continues at coordinate 72,851 of JAKOGI010002133.1, forward strand.
ACCCAGTATAAAGAGATCCCTATGCCCTAATCTCCTCAAGGTTGAGCCCACCCACCAGTATATGAAGATCACAATCAGCATAAGAGTCAAAACCATCCTCCATTAATATTTCATGGGAATGAAGTAGAGCATCGAAATCTCCCCCTAAAATCCAAGGGACCTATACAGCCCAATCGTCTAAATTATGCCAGCACCATAGTTTCTTATCCCTATTATTAAAGCCATAAAACAAAGTGAAATCGGAATCAAACTTCATATATTGAAGTCTTGTGTGAACATATTCCTTAGCAAGGTGGAAAATTCTTGAAATTGATAGTCATAGGGTTCTACACAAGTTGAATTCTGTTCCTCCCACAAATAGCACTGTTAGTAGCATAGGACCAATGTGCATCAAATTTATTTTGGATTTTCCTTTCATTTGCTAATCTCACCTTTGTCCACCATCCCTACAATGTCAACTTTATTTTGCATTAGGAGCTTTTTAACCTCTCTTTACCTAGGACATTTGTTAAGGCCCCTCACATTCCAGATTATGGCACTCATGGAGGCTGATGTGATGGGTTTTTATGCACCACCGTACAAGAGGGATTACTCTCTTCACCTTAATAGGTACAGCACTAAGGACCACAAATCCATCATATAGGATTCAAATTAGGATCAATTTTCCCTATATTTGATCTTGTTGGCCTTGTTCTAGTAACACTTGTGTAGCATTTGCCACTACTGCTTTCTCCCATAGATTCATCTTGACCCTCAATAGTTGCCTTTGGAAAAATAGGTGTAGTTTTTTGCACTACTAGATTCTCCGCTAGTAATAGTTCCCCACTTTTCTTCTTCCATACTCTTTCCCTTTTCCTTCTAGTTTGCTCTTTGCCTTCCTAGAACTGGTCACATTTTTTAGCAGTATAGTCTAGCCCCTTACATGAATGCATGGTATTATTGTGCTCATAATAGAGCCTCAGATGATCCAAGAAATGATGGAGAAGATTTGAATTATTCACCAGCACATGAATATAGCCAGAGTAGATAGAGGAGCTATGCTGACCAAATGAGGAGACACTTGGAATTTCAAGTGGGAGATAAAGTTCCTAAAAGTGTCACCCACCAAGGGGCTCAAAGGATTTAACATAAGGGGAAAACTAAGCCTAAGAGATATTAGACCATACGAGTCATAGAGAAATTGAACTCACTGGCTTATAGCTTATTAGTACCTAAATATTTACAATAAGTTTATAACGAATTCCACATGTCCCAAATCCGGAAGTACGTATCGAACCCAAACCACTTTGTTGAACCCAAACCCATAAAAATTGCCTAAAAAGGCCTATGAATAAAAACCAGTGCAAATACTCGATCGAAGGATTAAATAGCTCTACAACGAGACCATCCTCTCTTATTGGCAAACCATACCCCATCATAAGCTACATGGGAAACAGAAGAGGATGTGAGAAATAAATGTCCTCATTTATTTTGAGGTAACTCTATATGAATTTTTTTAGTTATTTTATTTTCCAAGTTTCGGAGATGAAACTTATTTAAAATGGGAAACGCTATGATAGCCTGCACATAACCATATAATTTGTATATCAAGATTTAACAAAAATTACATTGAGCATGCGTACTTCAATTTGATAATTACTAACTTTTATTTTTCTAGAGCTCATATGATATTGGAGGCCTAAGTCATTGATTCTCAATTTTATTCTTTAGTTTGGCCACAAGAGAAAGGAAATAATAAAAATACAATATCAATAGATAAATAAATAAAGATAGAAATTAAGAAATCAAGTGTGCACACACCAAGTGTGTGCGTGCACACACCAAGTGTGTGCATGCACATGCGCGCGCGCGCGCGCACACACACATATAGAATGATAACTTTGATCCTTAAACATCTCAATGCTTAAAAAGTCCCTTGTCATCTGGTCTAATTATTATTAAATATAGATATGAATAGGTTCATACCTTTCTCATATTTCCTAATATACATATACTGTAGAAGAATGAGAATTAGCATAGTAATAATATTAGTTTGAATTCATTTTGTTTTAGCTGAAATTTTATTTAGACCAAGCCTTAGCCACTAGTCCATAATTAGTTTTGTGGAAGTGGGTGCAAGCAAGGATAGGCTATTACCCAAATTGATTTTTGAAATTGAGAGTGTATTTAGGTTGATTTTAGCAAGTAAAGGCGAACGTAGATTTTTCCCTTTTCCAAAGAATAAAATAAAATAAGTTAATAAGGTCATTAGAGAAAAAAAAAAATCTAGAAAAGAATTTATCCATCTAAAAGCCCTTTCCCCTTCCAACTCTTTCTTTCTCTATGCAAACTCAAAAAGTATGACACAATTCATTGCCTCCATTTTCTTTACCCACTCCCCCCCCAAAGCTGCAGCTGACCACTGGTCGTTGCCCTTTGCGCTAGCTGGCCACCGCCTCCTTGTCCCTCCACCCATCCTCCCTTTATTCTTTTGCCTCATTGCTTAAGGTAATCATCTGCTACCCCATTAATGCCATACCATCTATATTGTAATTAATTTTTAGCTTGCATAATGTTAGATAACTTTAGAAAAGTGAATGCAAGTTGATTTTGGTGTTTGATCATGCCAATGATGGTTGCTTAAATGTATTGCAATGGGGGTCATATAATTGGAGAACTCTTGGTTGATATGCTTTTAGTGAGCCTTTTGTGTGATGATTGTGGATTATGCTGAATTTGAATATTTGCTCATTATTTTGAGGTGTGAATTAGCTATATTGAAAGTAGAGGTAACGTTATAGGTGAATGTTATTAGGGTTTTAATCATGAAAATGAGTTGAAAGATCATGCTAGAAATCTTCTAAAGTTTTGTTATAACAGGAATAAATTCATGTTATGGCTTGCTACTTCAGGATTAACTAAATGTTGTTTGCAAAATTGAAAAAGATTTATGTTAGATTGGAAGGAGGAAGTTTCACTTTTCAAAGAATGTTATAAAATTGTTGATTATGACTTGATTGATTAAAGTATTTTTTTGTTGATATGATAATGTGCTATGATATCATATTAGGATTATGTCAACCATGAAAGTGGGTGGACTTGATTGTGTTTAAGATTGATGAATGTAGCTTGGTCTAAAGCAAGAATGAAAAAAAAAGAAACTTTCTAATGGCACTGATCAAGAAAAGAACCAGATTATAGGAAAGACGTGGAAATCTAAATCTATACTAAAAGAGTGTAAGTGGGGTGTAAGTAGAGGTTTAAGAAACTCATCTAGCTTATTGGAATGAGAATGTCAAAACAATAAGGGAATACTTCTCTTAATTCATAAATACTAGGCATTTGTTAAGAATTCATGATTCTCTAATTCCCATTAGACAATAAAATCAAAAGTTTTGATTTCCTAGATCTTGAAGGGTTATGGGAGAACCAAGAAAGTGGGTGGGGGTGACCTTGTTAGTATAAGAAGAAAGGAAAGATTAGAAACAGTTAAACTAATAAACACATGTTCATGTATGCTAATATCTTTCTGAGTGCTGCAATAAAACATTTACCGTAATAAAAGCAATAGTAACAATAGTAGTAGCAATGATAGTAGCAGCAGTAGTAGTAGTAGGTACAACAATAACAACAACAACAATGGTTAGATGCTCTTAACTTGGATAATTAAAGAGTGTGTCCATAAGTGACTAAGTTATATTTAGAGCAGTAAGAGCGAGGCGACTAGGCGATTTCTTCAACAACCTTCAACTATTAATAAGTTAGAACTTTTTATAATTGAATGGTCCTTTTTGGGCAAAAGTTAAGGCCTTCCTAACTATTGTTCGAGCCAAAGAAAATCTAGTGACTACGGAATAGCAACTCTAAGGTACGTTCATTGTGTATACTATTACAAAATTCACATGTTCTAATCAAAACGACAGACTAGTTGGTTTTATGTGGTAACATTTTTAATAATGCTCTAGCACATAATAATTATGAGCCTGCCCAAGTCATCAAGTATATGCTTTTGCATATCTATCACTCACAAACATTTATATCATAACTTATAAACCTCGCCAGTGTCTAATAGTTTCGGCGGACCAAACTTCCCGATCGGTTTATTTGTGCACATGAAAGGGAAAAACCCCATGATTGTAACTAATAACAGTAATAAGGGCTCAAGTAGATGATGATGATGAAGATAATGATAATAATTATGATATAGCAACAATTTTGATCATTCATTCTCTCCCTCTTATTTCAAAACAAAATGAATTGAAATGCGCATTCACTAGAATTTCTAAAGTTCAAATTTATAGTATAGAGGTGCATGGATTGGGATTTGGCTCACTTTGGTTATGTTTTCTATATTAAGTAAGGTGCACAATGCTAATAAGGCAGAAGGTGGTAAGAAGTGATTCATTGGTCAGCGTGAAGCTTGTATCATGGGTCGTAGAAGCTCACAGTGGCAATCTAGTTGATGTCCAAGTCTTTAGGGTTTACTTAAGTTTGTTAATGATAGGATATTTTTCAAATAAAGAGTTTTAACTCATGACCTTAGTATAAATTTTATGCTTGAGCTTTGTGTATGCATGAATTTAAAATAATTCTACTTATGAACTTAATTTAACTTATGTTTGGAGAATTAGGATGATGATTTTGTTGAGTGTTTAGGGTCTTATGTTACCTTGTCCTTCCAACGACAGTAGTTAAATTTTAAACTGATGCAGAGCAAACCCCAAGAATGGACTTACTCCTCCAAGCAAGGGTTATGAACCACAATGTTGACCTTTGCAGGTGGAGGTCAAGGTCTTTGTCATCTTAGGTAAATGTTGACTTAAACCCTTGAAGACACCCTATTAATCTTAGGAAAGGTCGTTGGATAATTAGTATCCTTAAATAAGCAGCTTAGCCACTTTATTCTCCAAAGCCACTTCATTAGCTTATTTTTAATTTTTTTTTTCTAGGCAGAACATCTTGCCTGATTTCTAGCTCCCTTTTGGAAGATCAAATAGGCTATGATTTAAACAAATTACATATATGTGGATAGCCCCCGATGTCCAATTTCCATCAAGCCATATGACGTCTACATATTCCACTTATCAAGGAAGATATTGGTACAACTAAGTAAGGGTCAGTGCAAGGTATAAAATTGCACATTTTTTATTAAGGACCTAGCAAATGGATAAATTAGAGGCTAATATTTTTTAGACAACTGGAGCACTCTTCTAGATGCCACCCACAGAAAAATCTCGTCATGAATCATCCATTTGAGGTAGTGAATGACTCACCTAATCAAGCACTACTATAGCCTATTCCAGCTCAGCTTATACTCTTGTGGTTCCCTTTTGATGATGCCCTTAGCTAGGATTTTATTGGTTAATTTTCTTGTAATCCTATTTGTTTATACATGGCTTGGGGAGGTGGCACTCTATTATTTAATTACTTGATCTTTTGTGATATCCTTATATTTGGAATTAATGAAATAAGAGCTTGATGCTTAACGTATATGTCATGCTAAGGTCATTTTGTTACATTTTTAGGAGAATTGTGTGCTTTATACTATAATTTATATCTGTTCTCATTTTATACTTAAGTATGATTGTTTGATGATATTTGCAGGATTTTAAGATCATTTGACTCAGCATTTGACCCACATTTTAGAAACTCATTGACCTACCACGGAGGTACCCTAAGCCCTATGCTCGTAGGCATGGAGCAAGCGAAGAGCAGAATTCGCTCCAACCAAGACCACGGTCCAACTGTGGTGGCTACCACGAACTGTGGTTCCTGTGTAACTGTGGCCTCTTCATCTCCCTTCAGCTGTGTTGCTGGGAAAGCTTAAGATTTTGTTTAAAAGGGCGTCCCTCAGTAGAAGAAGAGAAGGATCCCTTCATCATAGATAGTCATTCCTTTTCCCAAATTTTACCTTTTGTAGTTAGGATTTTAGCTTGATTTTTGTGCAAGTGAGAATCTTGAGTGTGAAACTCGGTTTTGTTGGCGGTTTGACGACTTTGTTGGAGGCTGTCATTGCCAAGCCTTTCCCTCTCAGGTCTCGCTGAATCATTTGGTTAGTTGATTAATTTTTAATCATGAGTGAATAGTTTATCTTGTCTAGGGATTTGTTTGTTAATGGAAGTGTAATTGGATCATTTTAATTCAATAAAATTGCACTTTTTTTTCATGTTGGTTTGATTTCATTTCATCAAGTGATTATCATATTGTGAGTAGACTCGACCAAATTTGCTTGCACCCTTGAGAGAATTGAATGAAGAACTAAAAGGTGAAATTTGATTGTTAGACTGCTTGGTAAGACCTAATATAGCGATGATTTGAAAGAGAAATTTGCACGTTGGGAGGATGAATGAGTAATCAAAAATACTAAACTTAAATTAAGACAAATTAGTTTAAAGAATGACTTTGGTTTAGTTTAGGCAATTTGGTCGATTGCGAAAGAATAGACTAAATTCTGAATTGATTGCAATTCCTTGAAATTATCCAATTTAGAGAAAAGCACATGTTAATCATATGATCTGATGCCTTTCTTAACTAAAAAAATCCGTAGGCGTTTTTCCTTGATTGAATTTAGAAACTTTTAATTAGAAGTTGCCGAATCAAAATCCTCGATTAAGTAATTGCTTAGCATTTTCTAATAGAAAGAACTTAATAATTTTGCTTTTGGTCTTTGTGGACGATACTTTCTTTTTAACTACAATGCCTGTACACTTACGGTAGTGTTAAGTTTTTAGCACCATTGTCAGGGACCAAATCGCTAAATATCGCATCGATCTTGTGAGAGTGGCTAAGTATCTTTGTTCTTTATTTTATTTTTTTTCTACATTTGATGGCTTGGGTAGTGTTGGTGATTTAGCTTGCAGGAAGATTCTTCCTTTTATGCCAAGTCCATTTGTTTGCAAAACCGATCCTGAAATCGAAAGGACTTTTCATCCAAAGAGAAAGAATCAAAGGGTAGAACGACAAAGGCATAAGGCTCGAGAAACTTCACCAAAGATGGAACCCGCAAGAAGGGAACTTGATGGATGGACAATTCGGGATTTCATCACTCTGGGTGTCCAAGGTATCACCTCAAGCATAGCTAGATCCATGTTGGAGGTGAACAATTTTGAGTTATGGTCGGCACTAGTTTCAATGGTTCAACAAACACCATTTAGAGGATCACCAATGAAGGATCCCAATCTTCACCTCTCAATCTTTTTGGAGGTGTGTGATACATTGAAGTTAAACAGAGTCTCCACCGATGCAATTTACCTTTGCCTATTCCCGTTTTCTCTCAAGGATAAGGGCGTGCTTGGCTACATTCATAGCGATTGGATTCCATCACCACTTAGGATGAGCTAACTAAAGCCTTTCTTGGCAAATTTTTCCCACCATCAAAGACGGCAAGTCTAAGGAACCAACTTACTACGTTCACTCAAAGGGAAGACGAATCGTTTTATGAAGCTTGGGAGCAATTCAAGGACTTGCTAAGGTTATGCCCTTATCATGGACTCCAAAGGCGGATGATTATCCAGACCTTTTACAATGGAGTAACTCAAGTGGTGCGGTCCACTATAGATACGGTGACAGGAGGCACTTTGATGAACAAGACGGAGGATGAAGCCTTCGATTTGATAGAGCAGATGACATTAAATAATTTCCAATGGTCCACCAAACGAGGCTAACCCAAACGGGTTGGAGGTAAGCTTAAAGTTGATGCACTTACTTTACTTTCTGCTAAAGTTGAGGCTATGACTTAAAGGTTGGACTGTATGAATGTGAATGCTGTGAATTCTAATGCCTCTCCCCCATGTGACTTTTGTGGTTCTATTGAACATGTGACTTTGAATTGCCAAGTTGGGAGTACTTTTTTCCAAAGGCCCTAATAACGTTAATTATGTCCAAAACTTCAGCTCGACATCGACCAATGATCCTTACTCCAATATCTACAATTCGGGTTGGAAGAACCATCCAAATTTCTCATATAGGTCTAATTCAAACCCTCCAAATATGCCCCTAGTAAATGCTAGGCCACTCTCGGTTTTCAAAGACCTCATTTCCCTCCACAAGTTCCTTAAAAGTTCAATTTAGAGGCCATGATGAAGAGTATGCTTTTAGCGTAGCAAAAGCAAAATGAGTATGTAAAGCAATTAGCCTCTAATGTTGATGTGCTTAACTCAGAGTAAGATGTTGGAAGCCCAAATTGCGTAGCAAGCCAGCTCTTCATCTATACCCCTGGATAGACTTCCTAGTAAGCCCGAGCCTAACCCTAGGGAGCAATGCAATGCTATGATTTTGAGGGGGGGAAATGACTCGAAGGACCTAAAGGGGTTACCAATGATGAGTCTTTGCATGATGAGAATGAGAATGTTGAAAATATTGAGAAAGAGGTGTCTACACCCTCTAATGATGTGATTGATGATGTTGTGCATAAGTCTGATGAGGTTCCTAAGGATCTTAAGATCACTTCCCTAAGACCCTACACCCCACCTTTACCATTTCCTCAAAGGATGGCTAAAGCAAAATTTGATGTTCAATTTGGGAAGTTTTTAGAAGTCCTTAAGAAAGTCTACATAAACATCCCATTTACTGATACTTTATCTCAAATGCCTTCACTTGCTAACTTTTGGAAAGTAATTATGTTTAACAAAATAAAGCTAGAAGGGCACGAGACTGTAGCATTAATTGAAGAGTGCAGTGCAGCGATACAAAATAAGCTTCCTGCTAAGCTTAAGGGTCCCGGTGGTTTTTTAATTTCCTATCTAATAGGGAATGTGTTTATAAACCGCACTTTGTGTGATTTAGGGTCAAGTTTGAGCTTGATGCCCGTGTGATTTAGGGTTAAGTGTGAGCTTGATGCCCCTTTCTTTGTGTGAAAAATTAGAACTAAGAAAGATGAGACCGACTACTATCTCCTTACAATTGGCGGACCATTCTGTGACTGCGGGTGGTTTAGAGGATTTTCCAATAAAAGTAGAAGATTTGTATGTGCCGTTTCTGATTTTAGAAATGGAAAAGGATACACGCACCCGCATCATTCCTGCGAGGCCATTCTTGGCCACCGCTGGGTGCCGTATTGATGTGAAAAACGGTAAGCTATTTTTGATATGGGGGATGATCATATGGAGTTTAACTTGTTTAAAGCTGCTAAATTCCCTTCCATTTCTGATGAGTGTAATAAGATTGATGTGGTTGATGGTTTGATATGGGAAACCGTGTCTCACCTTGATTCTAATGATCCTCTAGTGACTTGATGTTGAATGATAGCACTAAGGATGAAAATTCTGAAGTAGCCATGTGTGCTTAACTTTTGGAAGCCTCTCCATCAATTCCACCTTCCCTTGTTAAGGTCGAATCATTAAAGGTTGAAAATAAGCCCTCATCTGATGAGGCACAAGCTCCCGAGGTAGATCTGCAACGTCTTCCTTTCTCCTTGAGGTATGAATTTCTTGGACCCAACTCTGAATTTCTTGGACCTAACTCTACATATACTGTGATTGTGAATGCAAGTTTGAATGCATCTCAAATTGACTGTTTGCTTAGAGTACTTAGAGAGCATCGTAAAGCCACAGGATATACCCTTGATGACTTAAAAAGAATTCATCTGTCTATGTGTATGCATCAAATCTTAATGGAAGATGACCATAGGCCCTTAATTCAACATCAAAGAAGGTTGAACCCTAACATGTAAGAGGTGGTTAAGAAGGAAATTTTGAAATTCCTTAAGGTCAGCATTATCTACCATATCTCCAATAGTACGTGGGTAAGCCAAATCCATATTGTCCCTAAGAAAGAGGGGGATGACCATTGTCAAAAATGAGAATCATGAGCTAATTCCCACTAGGACTGTCACGGGATGATGTATGTGCATTGATTATTGGAAATTGAATAAAGCCACTCGTAAAGATTAGTTCCCCCTTCCCTCCACTGACTAAATGCTTGAATGATTGTCTAAGAACTCATATTTTTGCTAATTAGATGGGTATTTGGGTTTCTTTTAAATCCTTATCCATACTAATGATCCAGAAAAGACTACTTTGACTTGTCCTTATAGTACACATGCTTCTAGGAGGATCCATTTGGGTTATGTAATGCCCCTGCTACATTTTAACGTTGTATGATGGCTATTTTTTCTGATTTTATTGAGGACATAATGGAAGTCTTTATGGATGATTTTTTTGTATATAGTACAGCCTATGACCATTACTTGAATAATTTGTCCAAGGTGTTGCAGATATGTGAAGATGTGTATCTAGTTTTGAATTGGGAAAAGTGCTATTTTATGGTATAAGAGGGGGTTATCCTCGATCATGTTCTTTCTAATAAGGGCATTGAAGTTGACAAAGCAAAGGTGGAGGTGCTTGAAAAATTACCACCACCAACTTCTGTAAAGGGTGTGAGGAATTTTCTCAGACATGTTGGCTTTTATCGGCGGTTCATTATTATGCGATAATTTATCGTGTTTTACGTGCCTTTTTCACCTAATTTTAGCTAGTATAATAACATAATCTTTAGAATTTTTACTCGTTTTATTTACCTTTGTAAGTAATAAGATCAACTAAGCAAATACCGCGAAGAGGGGCAAAAGATAGGATAAAACGAAGAAAACAAGCAAAAACACACGACAGGCGAGCCGAGGAGCCGACTGGCCGTCGGCTAGCCCTACAAACTACAGCAACAAGGGCTGGCAATAGCCAGCCGTCGCGCTGGTGACAGCTGTCGCCCCCCTATGCTACGCGTGTTGTTTTAGCTCGGCTATAAAAGGGCTTTGTTTTGGGGGGTCTCGGGGGGTTCTCTCTGGAGGCGATTCTTAGGTTAGGTTTTTAGGTTAGTTTAGTAAATAAAACACCCAATTTGGGAGATTAGATTAGGGATTTAGATTTGTAATTTAGTGAATTTGGATTCAAGCTTTGGATTTCAAGTTCATCAAATCAAGCCTAAGTTTTCTTCTCTTCAGTCTCGCTCTTTTTTATGTGTTATTCTTATTTATGTTTCTTAGTTTAATGTTAGTGTTTGATTTTGTTTAGTTAAATGTTTAGTTTTTATTATTAATTAATGTTAATTTGCTTGATTAGGTTAGATTCGTTTCTTCCCTCTCCCCTTTTGTTCATGTATATGTTCTTGTTTGCTACATTAGGTTTTATTTAGGACTTTTATGTTTTGTGATAATTAGTTGTTAATTTTGGTTGCTTAGGTTGTGATTAGCCCTTTGATGGCTAATTAGATTTGTATTGGACCTAACCACACCCAATTTTAGCTTAGAACGTAGAGTTTTTCCTCACGGCCACCAAATGTTCGATGAAATGCTTGAAAGAGCTTTCATTGTTATTTTTGGGCGATTGACTTATGCCGTGAGGTGAGGACGATTAGCTAGTGTGGGAGAGTGGATAGCTGGGTTCGGGACATGAACCCGATTGTAGCCAGGTCCGCGGGTTGCTATTTTTGTGTCCTACTTGGGCTAAACCCATGAAAATAGGCAGTTAGGCTAATTAGGCTAGCTCATGATCGTTGAGAGAGGGCTTGGGTGATCTTTGATGGTGCAACCGACCATCTCTTGTTCTTAGTTGAGGTCGAGTAGATTAGGACTCCTCTTGTCTATTTAGTTAATTGATTGGTTAAATCATAGTCTCAAGCTACCTCTTTTGTTTTCATTAGTTTAGTTTAGTTTAGATTTCATTTCCTTCCTTTCATTTGGCCTAGATTGAACACTCTAGCTAATCCCGGTACTTGAAACCCAACTCCCAGTGAACGACACCCCGAGTACTCGATGATAAACCTTGCACTTGGGGTTATAAATATTAAAACTTGAATTCTTCCTATCATTCATAAAGGATTTTTCAAAAATTACAAAACCTCCCACCCAATTGCTTATCAAGGATGTGCCTTTTGAGTTTAATGAAGAATGTTTGAATGCTTTTCTCAGGTTAAAGGTAGCATTAATCACGGCCCCCGTCATGCAAGCTCCAGATTGGGAGCTACCTTTTGAGGTGATGTGTGATGCAAGTGACTATGCAATGGGCACCGTTTTTGGCCAACAAAAGGACAATAAGCCATATGTCATATACTGTGCGAGCCGTACTCTTGATGGAGCTCAAGTGAATTATGCCACGACGGAGAAGGAATTCTTAGCAGTTGTTTTTGCCTTGGAAAAATTTTGATCTTACTTGATCAATTCTAAGGCCATTGCCTTTACTGATCATGCTACTTTGAAGCACTTAATGAAGAAATTTGACTCCAAGTCCCCACTCATCTGATGGTCATTCTTCTTCAAGAGTTTGATTTGGAGATGAAAGACAATGCCGGGTTAGCAAATATGGCTGTCGATCATCTATCTCGCCTAGGACCCTAGGCTACTCCTGGTGAAGAGCTCCTCATTGATGACTCCTTTCCCAATGAACAACTCTTCGCCATTTCCCACCGAGCCACCCCATGGTATGCTGATTTGGTCAACATCAAAGTGTTCGGGGTGCTACCTCTAAGATCGTCCTACCAACAAAGAAAGAAATTCCTTTCTGATACCAAATACTATATGCGGGAAGAGCCTCTTCTTTACAAGCAGTGTGAAGATAGGATCTATAGAAGATGCTTACCGGAAGATGAGGTCCATGGTGTCTTGCACCATTGCCATACTTCAACCTATGGTGGACACTTTGGACTGGATAAGGCAATTGCAAAGGTACTCCAAGCAGGCTTCTAGTGGCCTATACTTTTTAAGGATACAAGAAACTGTATCATGACTTGTGATAGATGTCAGAGAACGGGGAACATTACCAAGAGGCATGAGATGCCTTAAAGTAGCATACTTGAGGTTGAGTTATTTGATGTACATGGGATTGACTTCATGGGTCCTTTTCCTCATTCCCATAACAACCTTTACGTTCTTGTGGCGGTTGACTATGTTTCTAAGTGGGTAGAAGCCATTGCCACCTTGACGAATGATTCCAAGGTTGTCATAAAGTTCCTCAAGAAGAATATTTTCATAAGGTTTGGCACACCAAGAGCTCTTTTAAGTGACAATGGAACACACTTTTGCAACAAGCCTCTTGAGTTACTATTGAAGAAATATAGGGTGTTCCATAAGATTGCTATGCCGTACCATTCCCAAATAAGTGGACAAGTAGAGCTCTCGAATTGGGATTTGAAGAGTATATTGAAAAAAACAGTGGATCGGTCTCGCAAAAATTGGTCACTCAAGCTTGATGATGCTCTTTGGGCATATCACACCGCCTGCAAGACTCCTCTAGGCACCGCTCCATACTAGTTGGTGTTTAGAAAGTCTTATCACTTATTGGTAGAGTTGGAATATAAGGCCTATTGGGCTATAAAGACGCTCAACTTTGACCTAAAAGCAGCTGGAGAAAGGCGATTCTTATAATTAAATGAGTTAGATGAACTGATGTTGGAGGCATAAGAGAGTTCATGCATCTACAAAGAGCGAACTAAGAGATGGCATGATAAGCACATCATGCAGAAGAGATTTGAAAAGGGTAGCATGGTCCTATTGTTCAAATCGAGATTGAGATTATTTCTAGGCAAGCTGAGATCCCAGTGGTCGGGGCCATTTCAAGTCACCAAAGTTCAACCTAATGGAGCAGTTGAAGTGTGGAGTGAGTCTACCGGTGCATTCACAATCAATAGAGAGTGGCTAAAGCCATATCTTATGGGGCGACCTATTGCGAAGGCCTCCATCCATACATTCACCGATCCAGACCAACCATAAAAGCATGGTCAAGTTCTTGACCTTAAAAGAGCACTTCTTGGGAGGCAACCCAAACCCCTTTTATAGCTTTGATTTTCATTTCTTGGTAGTTTTTCATAGTAAAAAAAAAAAAACAGAGAGAAATAGAAAAAAATAAAAAATATAGAGGGGAATAAAGCAGGGAACACAGAAAAAAAGAAAAAAAAGAAGAAAAGAATGTTGGGCACCATGACTAAGTAGCACTCCAATACGGCCATAGGGTGCACAATCTACAAAATAAAGAAAATTCGTGTCTAGCAGACACCACGGTTCAACTGTGGTAAACCCCACGAACCGTGGTGAGTTGCTATTGGCTGCGGTCAAGAGTTGTTGACCGCGATGACCATCCATTTTCTGCATCTTCTTCCTCTTCTTCGACATTTTTATCTCTACCTCCCTATTCTCTCTCTAAAGCCACTATGGCTACACTGTCATTTCTCCTTCATTTTTTTCTCATTTTCACTCCATTTTCACTCAAAATCCTCCCTTTTTTTCTCTTTTTTCCACAAATTTCAGCTCTTTCCACCATTTCTTCTTCAACCTTATCTTACCTTCACCCATCTACCATAGCCACCTTCTTCCTTCTCTAATTCTTCTTCTTTTTACTTAAATTCTTAATTTTTCTTTCTCACATCTTATTTTTTAGGTTTTAGTTTCAATTTTTCTTCCATTATTTGCAACCATGGCACCCACCAAGAAACAAAAGAGTATCAAGGAGGCAAGAACATCTAGCCAAGCACCATCCCAGCCTTAATGGATCTCTCGAACTTCCACCAACGTAATTGATGGTGTTCAACTTGATCATGGGGCATTCTTAGCCAAATAGTTGTATAATGCTGCTGTTTTCACTAAGGGAAGGATAGTCATTAGTGGTATCGTCACTGCCATTGTTGGATTTTTAAGTGTTAAGCCCAACCCTGAGGATCAAGTATCTGGGTCCGAGTGGCTTGATCAAGCCACTTTTGAGATAATGAACTTTTGCAAAGTAGAGGCTGGATGTCTGTACTGGATATATCCCAGAGATCGGCTTATGCCGCTTCCTAATGTTGATCAAACCACCTTATTTCACCGGGTTAAACTTTATTAGGTACCTGGAGATGCCGAGGTTGTTCAACTCGCACCCTCTCCACCCCTATTTACTAGTCAAGCCGTACCTAGTTTTTCTCCTCAACTACCCCCAATTGACTATGCCGACCTCCAAGCCACCCTTCGGTCCATCGGGGAGGAGCAAATATCCCTTCGAGCATATGTTGCTTCTGAGAACGCTGCTCTTCGTGACTTTGTCCAAGAGCGCTACGATGAGCTCTGTGGGATGCTTGCTACCTATACTCAATACTTCCAGGATTATAAGGCTTGTTTAGAGACTTGGTGAGATTGACATATCTCTTATGACCAACCACCCCATTCTCCTTCCCCTCCTCCTTTCTGATTAATTCTTGCTACTCCCCCTTCTCTTTTTCTACTATGTGTGCACATTGAGGACAATGTTTTGTTCAAGCACGAGGGAGTTAGTTCGTATTTGATGGCGTCTGATGCCTGATTTGGTTTGGTGTGTGCTTGTGTATGTATTATATAAATTATTCATGATTGCATTTGGAGTCACATTATGGGTTTTAATCTTATGTGGTTAGAGGCATTTTAGACGTACATTTAGGTTTTTTGTTTTCATTTTAGGTTGCATTTTAGAGTTTCTTTTCATAGTTTTTGCCTTTTTCATGGGCTAGTTATTAGGATCAGGCATCTTTGAAAAAAACTAAATAAAAAAATGAAGAAAAAAAATCATCTAATGGTGATCTTTGTAGAGTAGGTAGACTTCTTTGGTTTAGATTGATCCTTTGATTTACCCAAAATTGCATAAAAATGTTTGAGAATGAGTTTTTGAAATCGAGTCTCATGTTTTGGCCAACCTCATGACTCTTTACATGAATTTTGGCACGTGTTTACTAATGAGCTAGTTATGGCCTTGGTAGATGTCTCGTGAGGCTTTGAGCTTTTAAAGACTAATTTATCAATTTAGTCTCTTGTCAATTTGTGAGAGACTCTTCCTTGACATCATTTTTCTAGAACTTGCTTTGATTCCCATTCAAGATCACATTTCACATATGCATTTAGGCAATATGATTGAGGCATTCTTTGGTTTGTTAGTCCCAAAGACCAAATAGTCACCTTTGCTATGCATTATATCCCTTGCTAGCCCCTTTGAGTTTATATCCGTTTTTATTGATTTGAGCCTCTAAATATAACTTTTGGCCAAGTAATTATCTAACCCTTAAGGCAACACTAGAGGAGCGTTTCATCCTTGTGCATCGAGTTTAATTGGGAACTAGCATGGTGTATTGAGATCTTTTTGGTGGATTTCGTTGTTTGGAGAAGGGATTTATGTTCTTTTTTATATGAGAAATCCCTTGTCTTGTTGTAAAGTTCAAAGAAGAATTGAAATTTAAAGTTTGATATGGATTTTCCTTTGCTAACTCTTAGTGAAAAAGCCAAAAGAAAAAGGAAAAAAAAAAGAAGAAAAAAGGGCAATAATAAAAAGAGCGTTAGCCTTATTTGGATTGTAAAAATATTTATGACTTTCAACTCTTTATCTCTTTAAATGCGGATGTATTTTGTAGGTGAATTGTATTGGTCTAAGGAGAATGTTGTATGCGTGCATTGGAAACATTTAGCTCTTAGTTTATGGCTTCTAGCTCCACATTTCCAAAACATGCATTCCCCTCTTACCTTTAACCATGGTCCCGTTACAATCTTATAAAGTCCTCATGATTGTCTAATGTACATTGCATTCTAGTGATGGTGAATTAGAGAGTCTTGTCAAGCTTATGTAGATTGAGTCTATGGAATGAGAATTAAACCCTCTTAATTTTCAAACACAAGAGTGATGAGTGTCACATGACTTAGTGAGGTTCTACAGGCATTACTAGCTCCATTTGTTTTATATGTTAATGTGATTGTATTTGATGATTTGGGGGGAATTGATTCAAATTTGACATTGTGGTATTTTAAGTGGTTTTCGAAAATTTCATTCCCTAGTCTATTTGTTAAATGATTTTTGCATCTTTTGGGCTAACTTTGGATCAACTTTGCCATTAGGATGCTACCAATGTCTATCCTAAGGAGGTTTTGAGCAATTTTTGGTCTTACCGTTGCTTAGAGACAAGCAACAGTTCAAGCATGGAGGAGTTTGACAAGTGCTTAACGCGTATATCATTTTAAGGTCATTGTGCTGCATTTTTAGGAGAATTGTGTGCTTTATGCGATAATTTATATTCCTATTCTCGTTTTATGCCTAGTTATGGTTGTTTGATGATATTTGCAGGATTTTAAGATCATTTGACCCAGCATTTGACCCACATTTTGGGTACTTATTAACTTGCCATGGAGGTACGCCAAGCCCTATGCCCATGGAGTAAGAGAAGAGCAGAATTCGGTTCTAGCCAAGACCACGGTCCAATTATAGTGGCTGCCAGAACCGTGGTTCTTGTGTAATTATGGCCTCTTTGTCTCCCTTAAGCTGTGTGGCTAGGAAAGCTCAAGATGTTGCTTAAAAGGGCATCCCTCAGCAGTAAAAGTGAAGGATCCCGTCATCATAGATAGTCATTCCTTTTCCTAGATTTTACTTTTTGTAGTTAGGATTTTACTTTGATTTTTGTGCAAGTAAGAATCTTGAGTGTGAAACTCGATTTTATTGGCGGTTTGAAGACTTTGTTAGAGGCTGTCATCGCCAAGCCTTTCCCCCTCAGATCTCGCTCAATCATTTGGTTAGTTGATTAATTTTTAATCATGAGTGAGTAGTTTATCTTATTGAGGGATTTGTTTGTTAATGGAAGTGTAGTTGGATCATTCTAATTCAACAGAATTGTGCTTTCTTTTCATGTTGGTTTGATTTCATTTTATCAAATGATTATCATATTGTGAGTGGACTCGGCCAAATTTCCCTACACCCTTGAGACAATTGAAAGAAGAATTGAAAGGTGAAATTCGATTGTTAGACTGCTTGATAAGACCTAATATAGCGATAGCTTGAAAGAGAAATTTGCATATTGGGAGGATGAATGGGTAATCAAAAGTCCTGAACTTAGATTAAGACAAATTAGTTTAAAAGAACGACTTTGGTTTAGCTTAGGCAATTTGGTCGATTTCGAAAGAATAGACTAAATTCTGAATCGATTGCAATTCTTCGAAATTATCAAATTTAGAGAAAAGCATATGTTAATCGTATGATCCAATACCTTTCTTAACTAAATAAATGCCTAGGCATTTTTCCTTGATTCAATTTAGAAACTGTTAATTAGAAGTTGCCGAATTAAAATCCTAGATTAAGTAATTGCTTAGCATTTTCTAATAGAAAGAACTTGGTAATTTTGCTCTTGGTCTCTATAGACGATACTTTCTTTTTAACTACAACACCTATACACCTTCGGTAGTGTTAGTTTTGTTCCTCACATTCGGTCACATGGGTGGTGACCAGTATAAACAAGGGTAGATTGGCGAAAGTAGCTCCAGCGAGAGGTGGCCCAAAGCAAATTAGACACCAGTAGGTGACGACTCGAGCAATGCTAGGCACTAGATATTATTTTTTAGTGATTTTTGGTTGTGACCTTACCATGTCCAGGGCCCGTGCTCTTTGTCTCTTTCAGGACTGGCAATGGGCAAGTACCACGATGTTCTATGACCATTATCGTTGACCAACATAGTTAATCCATCCACGGTTAGTAGCTGTCCCACCACCATCCCCCCATTCTTGGCAGCTGTGAGCTTTGCCCCCTATTCGTTTTCAGGTTCTCCTTCTCCTAGCTATGCCTTTTTCACTTATTTGAGTTATTAACTGTAATTTGATCGTGGACCTATTTTGACTTAACTTTGCATATTACCTTTCTCTCTTATTTTATTTTTCCTAGAGTGGCCTTGGTTCTCATTTGTTGATTAAATTAGCTGACTTATTGTCCCTAAATTGTTTCCTCATCCTATTCATTGCTTTTGTTTTGTGTAATAGTGCCAAAATATTGAATATTTTTAAATTTAGCCTTGTAGTCCTCTAGCTTTTGAAACCTCTTAGCATTGCATGTTACATTTTTAAATTTGTTTAATATATTTAGTTTGATTTTAATTTTTCCTCTTATTTTTTTATTTGTTTAGTATTTATTTATTTGTTTATTTATTGATTTTTTTTATGGTCTGTCAATTGTATTGCTGTTGACTTGCCTCCCAGAGTAAGTGTGTGTATGCTTTGTGCTACTTTTCCTAGCACCTTTTTCATCATTATTGGTATCAATGGGTTTGGTTATTATTATTACCCTTAGTGTTTGTATTATTATTGTTATTATTATTATAACCATTTATTATTGTGGTTGTCGTAGTCGCTTCAGTTGTCATGGTGGTCGCTTTTCTTTTGATTTAATTTATTTTATCCCCTTTTTCTAGTGGCGAGTAATGTAGTAGTAAGTGTCTGTGTTCCCCGGGGAAAGGGGTTAGGAGCAAAAATGGGGTACATAGGATGCGTTTTGCCTTATGGAATATTGAGACTCTTATGGGTAAGTCTATAGAATTAGTTAAAATTTTGTATAAGCATAAGATTAATATAACTTGTATCCAGAAGGCTAAGTGGATGGGTGCGAACGCTAAGGAGATTGATGGCTATAAACTTTGTTAGGCTTTAATAGAGCCAAAAATGGAGTTGGCATTTTGATAGAGAGGGGCTTAGTGGATTAAGTTGTTGAGGTGAAGCGTAAGAGTGACCACATTATGTCTATCAAGTTGGTGGTGGGTTCAAAGTTTCTTAATATAATAAGTGTTTATGCCCCAGAAACAAGGTTGAAAGAGGATAGTAAGAGGATATTCTAACAAGACTTGGATGAGGTTAACCAAATATCACCTATAATTGAGAAACTTGTCATTAGAGGTGATTTTGTGGACATACAGGAAAGATAAGAGATGGTAATGAAATGATACATGGGGGTTTCAGCTTTGGAGAGAGAAATAGTGGATGGGTGTCTATTTCGGACTTTGTGGTTGCATACAAACTGCCGATTATGAACTTGTATTTCAATAAGAAGGAAGAACACTTGGTGCCTTTTCACGAGTTGCAACACTAGGACATAAATCGACTATTTCTTGATGAGATCGAACAATATGAGGGTATGTAAAGATGTAAAGTGATACCAAGTGAGTGCTTAATGATGCAACATAAGCTACTGGTTATAGATGTGGAGATTAGGTTTTTAAAAAGGAAGAAGAGAAGCATTAGGGACTTTAAGGTTAAATGGTAGAATCTAACTAGTGAGAATGCAACTACGCAGGCCAAGAAGATCAAAGCAGAAGGTAATTGGGATCATGTGAGGGATGCAGACATAATATAGGTAGAGATCACAGATTGTATTCAGAGGTCGGCTAAGTAAATCTTGGGTGTCGCCAAGGGGGAAGTGGAAGAATGAAAGGAGCATGGTGATGGAGTAAAGAGGTGAAGGAGAAAATAAAGGTGAAACAAGATGCCTATATTGATTTAATAGGTGGTGGGACAGAGGAGGAAAAAGAGGTTAATATAGTGCAGTACGAGATTGCAAAAAGGGAAACTAAGAAATTAGTCATGATAGCAAAGAATAATCTTTACAAAAGGTTATATTAGATGCTAGAATCTAAAGAAGGAAAGAAGAAAGTCTTTAAGCTAGCAAGGGCTAGGGAGAAAAGAAATAGAAATCTAGGTAATGTAAGGTGGATTAAAGATGAAGATGTGAACGTCCTAATGGAGGATTCCAAGATATAGGATAGGTGGCAGGGCTATTTCTATAAGCTCTTTAATGGGGAGATCTCCCTATAGAGGGTGCATACAGGACACGAGGAGCAACAGTAGGCCCTGCCATCATATCACCAAAGAGGAGATTAAAGACGCCTTAAGGCTAGAAAGGCAGTAGGGCCAGATGGTATCCTTGTGGAAATTTGGAAGTGTTTAGATGAAGAGGGCCTTGATTGGCTAACGAGACTTGTTAATGTTATAATTAGGACCGCAAAGATGTTGCATGAATGGAGATTTAGTACTATTATCCCTTTATATAAGAACATGGGTGATATTCAAAACTACAATAACTATAGAGGTATAAAAGTGCTTAAGCACACAATAAAGTTGTGGGAGAAGGTGATTGAGAGAAGGAATTGAGGATATAAGAATTTTAGAGAACCAATTTGATTTATGCTAGGTAGATCAACGATAAAAGCTAGTAATCTCGCACAGAGGCTCATGAAGTTTTATAGGGATAGTAAAAAATACCTCCACATAGCATTCATCAACTTAGAGAAAGATTATGATAGAGTACCTAGGGAAATATTATGGATGTGCTTGGAAAAGAAAGGCGTGCCAGTTGAGTATATTCAAGTTATTAAAGATATATACGAGGGGGTGAGGACAAGAGTTAAGACCTTGTGGGGAGATACAAATTACTTCCCTATAGACATTGGACTTTATCAAGGGTCCATAGTGAGCCCTTTTCTTTTTACTATAGTTATGGATGAGCTCACTAGAGGGACTCAATAGAAGCTACCATGGTCTTACCGATGACTCTAGAGAGGGGTTTAACAAAAAGTTGGAGCAGTAGAGAGATACAATACAGGCTAAAGGTTTTAGGTTGAGTAGGTCAAAGGCTAAAAACTTACAATGTTGATTCAGTGAGGGGGAAGATGGTATGGAGGATGAGGTGACCATTATCGGTGTGGCTTTACCAAGAGTCATGAAGTTCAGATATCTAGGCTCGACCATTCAAGATGGACGGGATATTGACAAGGAAATTAACCAACAAATAAATGCAGGATGAAAAAAAATGGAAGAATGTCACAAGAGTGTTGCACGATAAAGAGGATCATGCTAAAATTACAAGGGAGAATTTACCATATGGTTGTTAGGCCAACATTATTGTATAGAGCATAGTGTTGGCCTATTAAGAAGTACCAAGTCTAGAGGATCAATGTTGCAGAGATGAGGATGCTTCATTAGATGTGTGGCCACATGAAATTAGATAAGGTCATAAATGAAGTGATTCGGGACAAATGAGAGTGGCACCTATATAAAATAAGATGAGAGAGGTAAGACTTAGGGGCTGTTTGGTGAGAAAATGGAATGGAACTTGAACCCTTAGGTGTCAAGCTCCACTCTTTTGTGTTGGGTGAGCACTTAGGGGTATCAACTTCCCTTTAATCTTAAGGAACTGAACCCTCCCATTTCTAAGAGGGTTTATGTCTCCAACCATCTGGAATCAACAATATTATTATTATTGTTGTTGTTGTTATCGTTATTGTTATTATTATTAATATCATTATTATATTACTATTATTATTATTATTATTAATTAGTTTTTATTTTTTATTATAATTATAATTATAATTAGTAATTATTATTAATAATATTAGTCATTATCATTATGATTAGTAACAATATTATTTAATAATTATAATTATAATCATAATTAATAATTATTACTACTAATATTAATTATTAATTATAATTATTCTGATTAATTATTATTAGTAATAATAAGAACTATTAGTGTTATTATTAATTATTATTTTTATCATTATTTATTATTATTATTTAAAATTAATAATAATTAATAATAATAATTAATAATTATAATAATAATTATTCTTATTAATTATTATTAGTAATAATAATTATTGGTAATATTAATAATAATATCAATATTTATAATTACTATGATTATTATTGTTTATATTAATAAGAATTATTATTGTAATTATTATTATTAATTATATTAATATTGATAATTATTAAAATTAATCATTATTGTTGACCAATAATAATAATTATTATAATTATTATAAATTATAATTATAAATATTAATTAATAATAATATTCATAATGATTATTTTTAATAATAATAATGATTAATTATTAATTATTATCAATATTAATAATTATTATTGATAGTAATAATAATGTTTATTATTATTATTATTACTACTACTACTACTACTACTACTACTACTACTACTACTACTACTACTACTACTATTCTTGTGATTATTAATCATTCTTAATCATTATTAATTTTTTTAAATAACACATATTTGATTCCATTTCATAATCTCTAGCCAAACAATATGGATTGTAACTTGATTTCATTCCTTTTCTCTCCAAACATATGAGTTTAGGATTCAAATTTCGCCCTTAATCCCTAACCAGGGATCATTCTTGATTCCATTCTATTCTATTTTTTCTCACCAAACAGGGCCTTAGATGGTTTGGTCATGTCAGATAGAGAGTATGCATATGGCAGTGAGTACATGTGAGAGGATTGTTCTTCTAGAGTGTAAAAGAGGTCGAGATAGACCTAAGAAGAGTTGAAATGAAGTGGTTAGATATGATTTAGGGCCTTTAGGATCTACAAAGGACATGACTCAAGATAGAATACTGTAGAGGTCCAGGATAAAGGTTACAGAGTTTAAATTCCATATTACTTGCCCTTAGATCCCGAGGGAGCATGATCAGCTGGTGCGCGGTTCTGGTTGTTACTTTTCACGCGTAGTGGTGAGTATGTTTATGCTACTAATGTTTTTGCTTTTGGTCATAGTGTGCTATTTGTGGTTCCGAGCGTAACCCTCTTATGTATTTACTTGTTACATCTTATAAGTTTTGTTCTTTGTTTTGTTTTTGTTTTTCATCAAAATTATTTTAACTCCAAATGTTTTCTCAAATCTTTTGTAGGTTTATTGGAATTGGCCTATTTGTGGGCATTGATCCTTGCAAGGGTAAGACTGTTTATATCTGGATCTTTCCAAACCCCATACAAGTGGGATCCAATTCGAGAGGAGGAGCAGGGGGAGGAAGAGGAGTTGTTGCTGTTGTTATCGTCGTTGTTGTACTATCAAACTATTAACAAAAATGGCTAATTAGATTCATATCAGGGTTGAAATATGTCATTTTTATTGAATTAATATCATCAACTCTAATATCTTTGCCAGAAATGGAAAACAATGAAGTAATGGGTGTTCACCACTGAACACCCCCTCCAAAAAGAAATTAATTTGGAGAGTGCTACATGAAATTAAAGTTAATTACTTTTTTTCTTTAAACCATTTTTGTATTTTTAGCAAGGGAAGAAAAAATTCTTTTAAAAATCACTTTTCGCTCTTTGTAATTTTTGCTTAATCTAATCAAGAAAAAAAAATCACTTTTCTCCTAGTTTTCTTCATCTTCTTATTTTTTTCCCTTAAAATTTTCTCTCACATACTCCCTTAAATACAAACAGAGCATACAAAAGGAAGAAACAATGAAATTGGAAAGAGCAAGCTGAAGTAGGAGAGAAACACCGGTTTGTTAGGACTAAGGATGTCAACAAACTGAATTTGGATTGAATGTGAGAACATCCGAATTCGAATCCGTTTACGTTTCGGATCCAAAAATCTGATCCGTCGAATCAGAGGGAACCTCAAAATCCAATCCGAGTCGGATCAAGGTCGGATATAATCTGATCCTAATCAATTTCTTTTCCGTACAACAATTGTATATTGTGTTTTTCCATCCAAATTTATTTTATCTACCTATCGATACGATAGCACGTGCTTTCCTATCATGCAACCAAATATTTGACATTTAATACTAAGTTAGGGGTGATCGACAATGAGGCAAGTGATGACAATGTGCCGTGATAGGAGGTCGGGCGGCCCCCGATCGGCCGACAACAAAGTCAAACTGAGAGAGAGAGAGAGGGACAAAGATAGGTTAAGTGACTAACGGGAGTAGATGTTAGGGACTTATAATTGAGTTTAGATGGTAGACTTTAGATTTGTAAAATAAAAAATTTAAAATCAAAAATTGGTGTTTGGGCTTGGAGTTGAACTTGAAGAGTAGACTTTAGATTTGTAAAGTTTTAGATCTGAAATTTTAATTGTTTAACAAAACAGTCAGATCAAATTTGAATATTGGATCAGATGTTGCCTTCCTTCCAAATCCGACTCCCACTCAAATATTTTTTTCTCTAATTCGAATTAAATTATTTTACCTCAGATTGAATCAATTTGTGTCGAACTCGGATGTAATCGCCATCCCTAGTCAAGACTCGGGATGCAAGTCACGAATGTCCTTTGCAAACAGTAACACGTGTACTACGGATGGCAAAAGGTTAGGGAATGCCAATCCCCGTTGGGGCCCCATCCCGAAGTAGGGAAAAATCATCGTCCCCAATGGGGAAGAGGACGGGGATGGGGCGAAAAATTAATGCACGCGCAGGGATGGGGACAAGTCCGCCCCGTCCCCATTTCCCCATCAAGTATTTATCCCCGTTCCCATCCGTGTCCCCGATACCCCGATTAGGGGAAAAAATCAAAATCCCTGTCCCCACTTTTAACTAAAATTACAAGAATAAACTCATTTTCAAAATTTTTAAATGAAACAGGTAAGGCTATACTTGTAATTTCTCTCGCAAAAACCCTAGGTATATAAGGGTAATATTTTCTCTACTGGCATTTGGCAATCTTTGGATTCTTCTCTAATTCTCAGTTCTCCACTTCACCAGTTCACTGTTGCCATCCCTTCAAGTCGCACACTCTCTCGCATTCGCCGATCTCCTCTCCTGGCTTCTCACTACTGTCGGTCAACCCGCCGTCAGCCACTGTTAGCCGCTGCTGTTGGCCGCCACCGTTTGCTCCCTTGCTGGTAACTTTTGTTGTAGTCACGCGTAGTTATACAGTCCCTCATTCTTTGATCTCCTCTCTTGGCTTCTCATTACTGTTGGTGTCTGCTCCGTCATCATCCGCCTTTAGCCCCAGCTGTCAGCCAGTAACTTTCATCAACTTCCTTTTTTGTCCTGAGATCTGCCCATGTAGTCATGTGCCCTCAACCCTCACGAGTCACTACCATGTTCTTTTGGTTTCTAGAGATCGCCGTTGGTTGTTGTCACTGTAGACGTCGTTGGGTGGTTGCTATCACCGGCGCTCCATCCTTCTGTCAGGTGCTTTCTTGTTTTGTCAAGCCCTAACCCTTGTGAGTCACTACCATGTAAGTTTTTTTTTTTTTAATTTGCTTTCTCTTAGTTTCAAAACCACATCAGATTCAAGCCCTAACCCAATCAGTTTATAGTCTTTTGTTATTGAATATCTTGTTTTGTCAAGGTTACTTAAGTTAAATTGCCTAATACCTATTCTGTGATATTTTGTTAATTTTTTTTCATCATTCTTTTCTGGGTTTTGGTCGTTTTTGTGTAAATATCTTAAAATATTTGATTGGGTCTTTTGTTGGTTTAATGGATTGCTTTGTTTTGCTGTGAGTTAAATTACCTAATACATCTTGCTGAGTTAAATTGCCTAATACATCCTGTTTTACGGTGAGTTGTTAGTAAACTTTGCTAAGTTTTTGTTTTGCTGTGGAAGCTCCTAAGTGAGCATTTCATTGGTAGTGACTAGTGAGGCATAAAATCACAGAGAGAACGGTGTGAGATCTGTGAGGCATTTGATTTGGTTGCATTTAACTCAAAAACTTGACTTGTATATTTTATTTGTACAGAGTAATGGCTAGTGGACCATCTGGCCCATCTCTTAGCTCCACAAACAAGGATGCGGTTGATGTGGGAGTTAGAGATCCCACTCCAATAAATACCAATATTGATACCAATGTTGGTTTATGTGGGACACCAAATGCGACCAAAGATGATGGGACGACATTAACATTGGGAAAGAGAAGGAAATTTATCTCTGGCTTTCGGGAGTATTATACTCTTGAGGTTCGAGATGGCGCAGAGAAAGCCACTTGCAAATATTGCGAGAAAGAACTTTGTGGTTCTTCCAAAAATGACACTAAGTATTTGAGAGATCAACAACGAAGTTGTACCATGAAGAAATATGGAAACTTTGCTCAATATTTTGCTCAAAAGAAGTTGAAGATAGAGACTTCCGAAGATCAAAAAGGAAAGCCTAGTTATGGAAACCCGATGTATGATGAAGAGGAAGTAAGGAGGGAGCTTTACAATATGGTTATCATGTATAAGTATCCTCTTGCTATGGTGGACCATCTTGGTTTTAGAAGGTATTCAAAGGCTTTTAATCATACTTTTATGATGATATTAAGGAACACTCTCAACAATGATATCATCAAAATTTTTGAATATGAAAAAAGCAAAATAATGAAATTGTTGGGAAAAAGTAAGGTGCCCATCACCATGGATATGTGGACATCTCAAAATCAAAAGCATGGTTTTAAAGCCATAACCACTCATTGGGTTGATAATTTATGGGCCTTGCAAAATCAAATTTTGAGGGTTTTTTTCTTTACTTAATTTTTAAGATTAAGATAGCCATTACTTTATCTTTATGTTTCATACTTTCTAATGAAAATTATTTCATTCTCTTATGTCTTTAGGTTTGCATACGTTCCATGTCCCCACACTGCAGGGCTATTTCTGAAAAATTAATGGAATGCTTTTTGGATTGCAATCTTGGTAGAAAGTTATCTTCTATCGTAATGGACAATCGTTCTTCCAATGATGTTATAATTGCCATTCTTAAAGATCAGTTGAACATAAGAGCACTCCCTTTACAGGATAAGTTCTTCCATATGCATTGTTGTGCACACATTCTTAACTTAATTGTGAAGGATGGAATAAGAGATAGCTAAATTGAAAAGATTTGTCATAGTGTGGCATATTGGAGAGCAACACCGAAAAGGGAGAAAAGTTTTCAACAAGTTTGTGATAGTTTGAGTATTTCTTATTCAAACAAATTGAAACTTAATTGCAAAACGAGATAGAATTCTACATTTTTTATGCTGCAGATGGCCTTAACGTATAGGGAAGTTTTTCCAAAGTTGGCTAAATGGAAAAAAAATTATAAATATTTGCCTAATGATGATGAGTGGAACAAAGCTAGAAAGTTTGGTGACAAATTGAATGTTTTTTATGAAGTGACTCTATTATTTTCGGACACCAAGTTCCCCACGGCAAACATTTATTTCTCTAAAGTGTTTGATGTTAGAATGGCATTGGATGAGATGCTTATTGATCCTAATGTGGACAATCAAGTGTATGGGAAGAAAGATGCTTAACAAATGGAAGAAATATTAGGATACAAATCGTGGAATAATGATAGTTGCTTGTGTTTTGGATCCTAGATATAAACTGAAAATGTTGAATTATTGCTATTCTATGATTTATGATTTTGATGTGGAAAGCAAAGTTGATAGGATTAAGGTTACTTGCTATGCATTGTTTAATAAATATCGAGAAAAGTTCAAGTGTATGAGTGAAAGTCATAGTCATGGCTATGGTCATCGTGTTTCTAGTGATTCCACAAATGCATCTACAATGACTTTTGAGGGTAGTGGATATAGCAGTAGAAGGAGAATAGTGGAGCACGTATATAACTCAAAGTTTAAGAAGGGTCCACCAACTCAACAAAAATCTGAGTTAGATTTATACTTTGAAGAACCTACCACTGCAGGGGTGGATACCTTTGATATCTTGGCTTATTAGAAGGGATGTTAATCGAGGTGCCCTATTTTAGTTGCAATTGCTAAAGATATCTATGCTTTACCTATTTCGACAGTAGCATCTGAGTCTGCATTTAGTATAGGAGGGAGATTTGGAAGTCCTTATCGTAATAGCCTACATCCAAAGACATAGAAGCTTTGATGTGTGCTGGAGATAGGATTTGGGCTTCCATAGAGTCGGAAGGTATGCTTTTTAGTTGACATAAAAGTATATTTTTATCTTTTTTACTATTTTTTTTATTTTATGTATTTTAGATCTTCGTGAAGTTACATCTTATCACCAAACTCCTTCGGCTGATTATGGTGATGGTGAGATTGAAGACGAACCTAACGCCTATGACTTTTACTTGAGTTTCTTTGTTAAATTAAGGACATTGTTGCATTTCGTAGTGAAGGATTATTGAACTTTGGTTGTGTTTTTAAACTTTAGTTCTCGAATTATGATTGTGTTTGACTTCTTAGACTTTGGTTAAATTATTTTGTGTAATTTGTACATTGTTAGACTTATGTTGCATAACTTGTTAAACTTTAATTGGGGTTGGATTGTAAAATTTGATGAATTTTAGTAGACTTGTGTTGCATGGAGTCTACAAGAGCTTATTGTACAATTAATTGGGTTAGGGTCTAGGGATGACAAATTGGGCTTTCGTCCAAGATTTGTAATATAACTATTATAAAGGAGGAAAAAAACAGAGGGCAAAAATTCCCGTAATACAATTTTCCCTGCAACAAGGAACAGGGCGGGGATGGAGATGGGGAATATGCCCCTGTCCCCAACACGCCCTATTGCCATCCCTAATTTGTACACACTTATTTACACTCGAGGCTGAGGCGAGTATCCGAAGCCAAACAAGAATTCTGCCGCGGGTTAGAGCAACTGAAGTTTTGACTCGGGCCCCGAGATACGGCCCCTTTCTATGTGGGGGAAAGACTCAAAGATAGAAGGGAAGAAAAAAAAGGTGTCGCCTTTTCTTTTGAGTTTTAGTTTAATTTAATGCCGCCGCAACCTAAAATTTATAATCGTTGTCTCTTTGCCTCTGCCTACAGCCCAAGATTCAGGAGGTGAAGACTAATGAATGACTCAAGCCGCAAGGCCACCATGCCTTTATTAAGTCTAGGGGTGGATCCAGTGCAGTGTCCCTCTCTAAAAAAAATTAATATATGGTGAAAATTTAAAAACTAAAAATATATGGTGAAAATTTAAAAACTAAAGGTTATTATAAATATGAAAGGAAAATAATTGTAGGGAACTCTACCTGGTCTGGTGGTTGGTGCAACATTGATATTTTGCATTGTGGTTCCTTCCATGAGGTCGTAGGTTCGAAATCCCTTATATGAAATTTTTTTTTTCAATTTAATTTTCTGCCGTTGAAGTTAGAACTACCCTGCTCCATCCCCTTACAGCCTTTGACTTTCTGTCCAGAAATTCTATGGTACATACCCATGTACCCAGCTATATACATATCTATATAAGAGGGTGCGTACCACGCTAGAATACATACATTTGTATCTAAAAATTTTTGGAACACGGTACACACCCTCTCATATAGGTATGTACATAGTTAGGTACATGGGTATGTACCATAGAATTATTCATGTGTTTTTGTCCTAGACCTAAGCAAAACCCCCGGGCACACGACCACGCGAAGTCGTCCTGATGGTCGACGCCTTCTCCCTGCCTGTCCCACCGCGCGGCGGCGTGCCTAGCCACGGTCCACTAGGCAGCAGTCCCACATCTCCTCTCCAAATCTGCGAGTTCTCCTTTTATTTAAACTAGTTTAAGTGCTTTAATTAACTAAAATTTCTAACTTAATTCTTCAATTTGTAGATTAATTTGCTTTCATTGTTTGATTTATGTGTTTATTTGTCAATTTTAATTTTAAATTTGTTTAGTTTATAGGTTTAATTTCAATTCTAGGGCAATTCTTCAATTTGTAGATTAATTTGCTTTTATTGTTTGATTTGAATTATTTGCCAATTTTAATTTCAAATTTGTTCAATGTATATGTTTAGTTTCAATTCTAGGTTAATTCTTCAATTTATAGATTAATTTGCTTTTGTTGTTTAATTTGTGAGTTTATTTAGCAATTTCAATTTCAAATTTGTTTAGTTTATATGTTTAATTTCAATTCCAAGTGAAAATGCATGGATATTTCAAAACGTTGGCGAAGGAATCCTGGTTACCTTCAAGTCGAATTTTTTGTACTATTAATTCCAACACCCCTATTTGAAATTCCTGACTTTGTCATTGATTGAGTCCGTACCGTCGAGCAATTCAAGTTCGACACTGACTTAGAGTCTTCCACCACTCAAGCACCTTAGTTTTAAAAAGTGCGGGCACACTAAGGCGCATTGGGTCCCAAAGCGTGAGGCGTAAGGCGTGAGGCGAAGGCGCGCGCATCATGGATGCGATGCGCATTTCTATGCAAAATGTTTTTAAAGTATGTCATATTTTATAAAGCCTGTTTTGTATAAACAAGTTAGCTAAATGCGTTAAAATGTGATTAGACATCAATGTGACTACTAATACCGCAAGTAACCTTAAGATATGTTATCTTATCATCGTAGTTCCCCAATGCACGTAATTATGATACAAGTTTAGCTCACCTTTTAGGGCTTCAATTGGTTGGAAGTGTGATGAGCATCAGCTTTGATACAAGGGGAAGGAATACGAATTGAAGAATAGAATAGTTGGAGTAAATAGGACTTAAATATGGGGCAGTAAAGGAGAATGTTGTTTGTTAAAGGTCCTCAGGAAAACATTTCATTGTTTTACTGGGTCTTTAGAAACACATTTGTATGCAACCAAAGTTGCTTTCTCTATGGATATGTGTAGGGGGACTTTGAAAAGTTTATATTTTTACCGTAACATTAATTTCCCTAGAAATGTCTTTTCGATAATGTTTACAAACAAGTTATCACCTTCTGCTTGAAACAGTTATAAACTTTTGATCAATATGTGATTGGACTTCAATTAACAATAGCTCTCAGAGGGAATGATTTATGTGTATCCAAACTGTATCGTTGTTTGTGGATGCTTCTATACTCTGTAACTGCCAAGTTTCCTACTCTCTTTAGGCTTAACTTGGCATGATTTCTTAGTAAGGCCTTTTTGAGGCTGTTTTTCAATTATCTATGCTCGTAGTTGTTTTTGGATGTATGATAGGATAATTCTGATGTCAATTTACTGGTTGATTTAGGGTGTTTTAATTAATGGAGTTTATATGGACCACAATACCCCCCTCTCCTTGATGGCCTCTCTGTGGCTTGAGAAATGGTAGGAAATGATTGCATCAAATGAGCCTGCGCCATCCTCCCTGGCAATCTAAAATATGTTAGATGTTAGTTGATAGTCCTTTTTATTGTGTTTGTGTGCGTGTAATACTGATAATTCATACGCAGGAGTAAATAAAGACTTGTGGCTATGAAATATGTTAGATCTGAGTGGGTAATCCTTTTTATTGTTTGCGTGTGCATGTAATACTGATAATTCATAGTTAGGAGTAAATGACGACTTGCGGCTGTGTTAGTTAGTTGCTCCTGGCTCCTGCATCCTTTATCGAAGGCGCCTACCTTTCAGGGCTTTGGGTCTGAACAAAAGCTGAGTGTTAATTGATTCGAATGGTTCTTGATTATGGTAGGCCTTTAGTGGTTCAAGTTTCATAGCTTTTTCAGTTGTTGGCGGCCTTGCATTAATGTTTTGTAAATTGGAGCAACTAAAGTTTATTTGTTATGATTTGGTTGGGAAAATAATAACAAACTGATTTCAAAACAATTAACTTTGAGTAAGGATGATCTGGTTTACTTGACCAAATTGCTGGTTTTGGGATGATCAATTTACTTGGATATATACAACCACATTTGTTTCTTCATGAATTCATAGATCATAGGATACTTGCTTTTGCTTTTGCTTTTGCTTGATCAATTTAGAGTTAGCCATAGTTTAGTTGGATGTTGATTGACGAGTCTATCAGGAACACCGTAACCATTTTTACTTTTCCAAAAATTTTCTTTTTCTGTTTTGGGGGTAGGGGTTTGAGATATGGTTCCTCTTGAACGAGGGAACTGGGTCATTGGGAGTTGTTTATTGGGCAAGTTTATTTTAGTTTAGAGATTTACTGATACTTTTGCTTGTTTTGCTTGGCTCAACTAGCTATCCCAATATATGATCTATTTTTTGGGGTTAGCAAGTAGAGCTCTTAGTTGCCAGATTTTTATCGAGCCTTCGTTCTTGAGATTTTACTTTTTAAAATTTTATGAGTACTGAGGAACTGGCTACTTATTAGTAGAACTAGAACAGATTGATTTGATTGAGCTCTTTGTGTTATGTGGATGTCTTATGTAGAACATAGTGGAACACACATGCGTGTGCACACATACACAGAGACAGAGGTTAAGCTATGCTTTGGGGCATTAGCGTGCGTAATCCAGCAACTAATATATATAGTATAAATGTGGAAAACCTTTGTCTCCTACTCTTTTAGTATAAATTGGAAAACCTTTGTCTCCTACTCTTTTGGCTTTGTTTCTCTGCCTAGCAGCTGCTAAGTGCCATGTAACCTCATTTATTACTAGCTTCTGCTTATGCTCTTATTCCCACCCCTCCCCTTGTCGTCGGGTCCATTTTCTGTTGCATTAATTGGAATGTGGGTACCTCAAAGTTTGACGATTAACTGAGTACTTGTGCTTCAGTTTCTTCTTTTTCCTTTTTTTTGGTTTTGAGGGGGTGGTTGGGTGGTTATTGGGGTTGGAGGACTCTGCAGAAGTTAAGTCTTTTGGCTTACTGTGATTTGATAACATTAACTGCAAGATCTCTCTGCGTCTCTTCTCCCACTTTCAGGTATTCTGCTGGTTTGCATTTAGGCAAGGAAAATTTACAAGGTAGTGGGCCTTCAATTGTGGGGCAACCGACTGGGTTTTTTTAAGAATAAATAGGTGTTATATTTAGGGGGAATAGAAGTGGGGGAAAGTCAAAAGATGGTGAAATTCCCATAATGCCCTTGTTCATTTTCCAAGTTTGCCCCTCATTGAATTGAACACAATGGGGAATCAGTTACTGGTGGAAGTTAGGGGGGACGATGAAGTGAGGAATCGAGAGGGAGGAAGAGTGTGAAGGAGTTACGACAGAGAAGACCGCTGGCGACATTTTCGGGGAGAAATTGAAAGGGACGAAGAGGGGCGGGTGTCGCCGGCATGCTGCGTGAGGACCGTAGAGGAGGAGTACCTGGTGAGCAGCGGAGGAGAAAGCTGTGGCGCTGAGGAAGCCATAGAACGCGAGGAATGCACAACCGGGAGGCTCAGGGAAATGTAAGTATTGTACGAGGTTTCGTATTGTGAAATTCAATTTTACGTATGTGTAAGTGTGGGTAGTTTGGGCCATAGATAAATGAACTTGTGATTGAGCAATGGGTGGGAAATGAAGGATGGAATGGAGTGATGGCAGTGGATGGAGGGTGTCATATGAACTGAGGAGGGTGTAGTGGGGGGTGATAGGAAGAGGGAGAGCCAAAAATGATTTGTTCACCGTGGAGTCCGTAAATGGGTACCCTGGTGGAAGATGTTTGTGTAGTGGGTAAACTGAAGTGAAGTACATAAGCTTCAGAATTGAAAGTGATCCTATTTCATACAGTGGAGGGAAGCAGTGTCCCTAGAATGTAGCTATCAACATTGAATTGGGATGTCATGTGGGGTGGTGAGGTGGGGCAGGGTAGATGTGCGGTAATTCATTTTTGACATATGTTGACCACATTGTCACATGAGGTGAACCGTGGGAATGAACCGTGCGAATGATGTTCTTTGAACATCATGTTTGAAATTTCCTAAAAACCATGTTGGGTGCTGCTGTGGCAGTCAATGTTGGCGTGGAGATTGGGTGTGTCAGGCGGGGTGGGTACAGTGGGCGGATGTTGGTAATTGCACAGTGTACACCACTGCTTGAGTGTAGGTGCACCCAGGTGTACCTTATATGGTAGCATGGTGAACTGAGGCATGCGTTGCGGGTGTGTGGCAGAGGGTGGAATGAAATGTGTGCAAAAATTAGTAGGGGAGGTTACATGTGTGGTGTTATGATGTGGGTAGGGTAAGGGGGGATGTTGGTAAATGCAATGGGTATACCAAGGTTGACTTGTAGGTATACCCAGGTGAACCCTTGTATGCTGTTGTTGTTGAATGACGGGGTTCGTGGTGTTGTCTAATATGCAAGTGTACAACATGGAGCTGCGTAAACACCGGAGAGGTATGCACACTGAGGCGACACATGTTAGCAGCTCAAGGTCCGATAGTGATGATGACATTAGTGAATATGAGGCGAAGGAGGAGGGGAAGGACAACGCCGAAAGAAGCTCGTCAGTGATGGGGGAGGATGAGGTGAGCGGCAGTAGTGGGGGGTGTGCCATGTCGGAGCTCCATTCGAAGAAGCGACATAACAAGGGCTATCTACGTGATTTCAGTGTGTCGGAGAAGTCGGTA
>JAKOGI010002133.1:115000-138924 GCA_029747015.1 Carnegiea gigantea
GCCCGGTGTACGCAAGCGTGATTCGCAATTGGGGGTGCGGAGGGGATGAGAGAAACGTTCGCGTGGGGGACGTGATGTGGCTAGTTATGCTTCTACGCAGCCAACGTTTGCGGATAGTGTATGTTGTGTGCAATGTGTTTGCGTTGTGTATTTCTGGCTTTGGTGGGAACTTGGTGGTTGTGGTGCTATTGCTCAGTCCTTTACGGAGGGATGAAGCGTAGCTGTTGGCTTCGGTGCGGGAACAGTGCAGGTTGTTCAGGACCTTGTCTGACTGGTGAGTGACCCAATCACACCATCTACGCACATGTTATTGACTTCTATAATTCCCTGGCCATGGACCATGTCGACTACATTTCACCGAACGCTTGTATTGTAACTGGGAACATATGTGAATGACATATGCAAGAAACGATAGTTGGATGTAGCAGGGACGCAAAGCATTTGCAAGATCGACGTCAAAGGGTTAGTGAACGTCATCCCTCGCAGAGATCTAAGGGATAAGGCAGGGGATTTTTGCATAAATGGGTTTGCAATTGACCATTACAACGGCCTCCTTCATAGACGGCAATGTGCACATTCGAAGTACTATCGGCTGACGATATTCTTGAAGATGCATCAGTTGGTAAGTTACGTTCCCCTGACGTACACCCCGTCGTGGTTTCATTGTGTACAATGCGTTATGGAATCTTAGTTGGTTGTTAGACTGCTTATGCTTATAGACCCCACCACTGTGTCCACATGTCAGACAGAGTGGAAACTATCCCTGGATGGGAAGAGTTTGGATATCCTCATCAACACATAGCTCAACCCGATGGTGGAGCAAGTGAGCGTGTGACCGTCCCTCCGCACGTACATAACACACGTCTGAGGCCTATGTTGTGCACTGCACCTAACAATCTTGTCATAGGTGATGTTGCTGTTGAACGATGACCATGTACGGCATTGGCTGCTTATGGTTATCGATCTACGGTGCAGACGGTTTGCTGTGTACCATTCCTTGTCCCCTAATCGACCTGACCAACAGCACAAATGAGCCGCATTGGTAACATGAGCAGTACATCCCCCCGTTATTCCCGTCCTTTCTGTGGCATGCCACCTCATTATTATTAACGAATGTGTGTCCGCTTCCAGAAAGTAGCCGTCAGTGTGCCCCTCATGAAGGTGGACACATACATGGACATTATCGGCTGGCTTGTCGTCAACCCGAGTTGCCCCATGCAGACCAAGTAAAACACGTTGCTCTGCACTGTACCTAACTTTATTTCCCCGTAACATCCTTCGTTACGGTGACATGTACGCTCTGTGTTTTCGTTATGGTTTTGTAGGGGATACGACTGTGATGTGTTCGTAATAATATGCATGGACGTCTGGGCGCTCCAAGAAGACACGCTGTGCTTCTCGCAGGAGGATATGTGCGCACTCCGGGACAAATGTCTGACGGACCTGCTGCGGGGCATAATTAGGAACTTCCCCCCATCTGCTTGACGCTTAGGTACAATGATATTTTATATTTGGTGACCGTTTGTTAATATTATTTGCTTGATTATGAGGGTTGGAGTATAGAAGCGACACCCACCAGTGCGTACGACAGTTCACTCCCACTCAGAGTCATTGAGGAAGAGCACCACAGAATACCATGCACTGCACTCATGCACACTGTCACAGATGTGGGCGCCAGGACAGACTTTGCTTACCACACCAATGCAGATGGTGTACCCGGGTATGCAGAGGAGGGTGCAGTGGCCTATAATATTTGTACGTTGTTTGGACTGCATAGAGTATGGGATGTTGTGGCCAGTAAAATTACTGTATATATATCAGAAAGGAGAACATGGACACACTGGACGCATGTTTTTTGCAACATAAGGACATAGACAACTATATATTCGTAGTTGTATTTACAAACTTGTAAGTGATGTACAAATGCAAAAATGGACACGAACCACCCCAGAGCAAAAAACGGTTCCTGTGAATGGTCATGTACGCGAATACTATCTTCCCTATTGGTGATCCCGATGTTTGTCTCCTACAGAGGGCGCAGACGACCAGAGTAAGGGCTTCCCAGCATAACAATCACGTTACACTGGGCAAGTATGATGAAGACGATGTTGTTGTCATACATTACAATGCCAACAACAGCATCTTCTATACGCACATGTCGGTGCCCCTATGTACCTATACCAAAATATATAATGTAGCAAAATAAAAATAAAGGAGTACATCATGACACAACAAATCCTGCCCATGGGGATGCCGACGAAAGAACCCAAAAAAACCCCCGTCTGGGGATTGGCCCCTAAATCAGGCCACCATACGGAGTAATAGGGACAGCAACATCACCATAGATGTTGCAGTTGTCAACATCCAGGTGGTTGTAGACCGCTTTGCAGTGCGTAGGTCATGAGTCAACTGCATGTGTGACTCCTCTGACGACCTAAGTTGCAGGGCAGTCTCGAACACCCTTGCCTTCAGCTTGTTAACAGAATGTTGCAATCTCGAAATGACAATAGCCTTATTCTCCCTTGTTGTACTCCATGTTAACCATATGTCATGATTACATGATCACTGCGGCGGACTCAAAATTGGCCAATCAGAATCACATGGCAAAATGGAAGGCAAAACAGAGCAGGTGTAAGGATGTCGAAGTTTACCTCACGACATACTGAATGACGTTTGCCAAGAACATCGGGGTCGGCCACGTAGTCAGCGGGCAATCCACATCTACAAACTCAGTTGACCCTGCGGTATTAATCCCGAGATGTGAACCTTTACATTTAATAGGGGAAGTGGCATCAGAAAGTAGTTGGCCAACCATAAAAGCCGACTTCATAGTCCACCATCGAAGGTAAGGTGCCTTACGTGTGTGGTGGTTGTGGAGGAAGAGAGATGGGAAGTGGGAATTTAATGCTTACAGTGGAGACATTTATACTGGCTTTCATCAATGAGGAGAGTGAGCAACAGTGCAAGATAGTTGGTGCCACTTTCTCCCGCTAAACGCATGCAATGATTGTGTGTGATTTGTGAAGGAGAGAAGGCCACACCATCCCCTTCCAATAATGACTACTTGGTATGTAGTGGGAAATTAAGAAGGGGGTCCCACCGTTACGAAGCTCCCCATACGCCTCACAAAGGACAATGCTTTGACTGGGACAAAGGGAACCCACGTTGATTGGCTCCTTCTTTCTACCAACTCCCACAAGTTTCACAACTTCTACTTTGTTATTGTAATGCAATTAAATAGTAAACAACCAACCATGGTGTAAACATGTAGGATGCAACTATTGTAATAATTTTTTGTGTAACTTCATAAATGTCGTACCCTTCTACCATGGTGCTATTTAGTAGTAATTAACAAATTACAGACTTGTTGGCCACGGTATCGTTGTCGTAATAGCAGGGACGCATATTAACGCATGCAACAATAAAACGAATGCGAACGTTTGTTCAAAGCAAATATTGGAACATTTGCTTCTAATGTGAATGACACAAGTGTGGCTCACAACTAGCACAAACATCCAAACTAAGCACCCTGCTGAATAACACAGGTCATACATAGCACACAAACCGATAAGCGTATACAATGGCAACTGATTCCTCTGGCGACATATTTACATAACTACTTAGGTCGAGATAAATATATGAGCAAAAAGTTTCCAACTGTAGTAAGACCCCAAAATATGAGCAACTCATCCACTACGAAGGAATGTTACCATCCCATCTCCAACATCGTCCGCGCCGCAGCTTAGTTCGGCAACCAACAGTGGGCCTCAGATGGACCGAGTTGCAATCATCCACACAATAAGAAGTAAGTTCAGAACAAAGGAGATGGTGAACCTTCCCTTCCACATGCGGAGCTTAGCGTGAATTTTTAAATCGATCGCCCGATCTTCATCCTACATGAAGTGGTGGTCATTTCGCTCAGTTTGAATCATGTCACACACCTATCGGACCTCCTTCGCAAGCTCGTCAATGACGTCCCTTGCTTGCTTTGGGCAGTCAGGGTAAATCATGTTCAGGAACGGGGATGCATGTTCATTCTCCAATTCATGGGAAGGGGTTTGCACACGACAACAAATGGGGGGTAAGCACGTATGCTTTGGGATGCGGATAAAGCTGGTAGACACAGAAGCACAATAATTTCGTAAGTTACCTGTTGTGGACATGCAACAAACCAGTGCCTGTGGTTGTCATCTGTCTCGAAGATAGCAGCTTCCAGCCCACAGTAGCAGTAGTACTTCTCCCCGATGTCGAAGTAACTTCAGGGAGTCCTGGATCCGGTTGACCCACAACTGTACGCCCTTCTCCTTGAGGGGCCTGCCATATTATGGGTAGAGGGTGTCTGCAGCTTAGTGAAGTGGGGACTGAAGGGGGAGAGTGAATGGGGGCTATTTACTTCCTATTTAAATAGGTGATTGGGACCTTCCACTGAGGACAACTAAATGAGGGTTAGTGGGTGGCTATAAATACTTCAGTACCAACGTACTCATCAACCCATTCAATGGTAATAAAGTGGCGTATGAGTTGTGTGGGACCCAGTATACTACACAGTGCACGAAGGTATACCTAGGTAAATCCAGGAGAGTGACGGGGTAAACGCATATGATGAAAGCTAAGGTCCCATATCCTATCGGGTAAAAAATGTGGGACAACCCATGGAATAAGCACGCAACCGATGAGGGTACAATCTCTGTGTACCATGGCATAGGTGTCCGGATACTTGGGTACACCGAATTTTGTAATGAGGTAGTCCAATGGTGCAAGGAAATTATTGCTTGGGGGTTCCCGTGTACGAACAGCAGACTGTGGCAGCACGGTTGGCAGGAACGTAAATATAACTGTTGGTGTGAGGTGGTTGGTTGGCGTAGATGTGGTACTCAAACTTCATAAGTACGCCCAGCAGAGAGGATCATATATTGCAAACTTGCATAAGTCACAAAAAGCTAAAGGGGGTCGGGTGGGAATTCGAAGGCGTTGGGGGAAGGAAGTTTCGGAATAAGCGCGCACTGTTCGGGTGGAGGTGGGCACTTGCACAACCACGCCTTCCTGTTCGAGAGAGGGATCGGCGGTGCGGTCGCTCTTCTATAGTGGCAAACAAGTTCAGCCGTGCCTGCATTGGAGTTACGAACATCAATATCGTCCCCCACCAACCCTCCACTGAGAGTTACAGATATACTCCTAACTATTGGTTGGTTTGATGGAGGTAATTTCATCCCCCTCGATAACCTAACCTTGCAGTCATTTATGGACTGCGCAGTGTGGTACTAAACAGACCTCAATATTGCCACACGACAATGAGTGCGCAACTTAAGGTGCTTGTTGCCATATGGAGCCCATGTGCCAGCGTAAATTCCGCTAGTGGTTGAGTTTTGCTCTTAGTGAAGTGAACGAAAGTGGCATGCCGCCTGGCGCAACGGTCCCACGACGACGGGGTGGTCAAGGGGTTCGACATAGAACCAATACCAAGACGATCTCTCGCCTCACGCAGGACGTTTGAAATTTCGCACTCCACTTTGTCCTACAATTACTATGGATGGAGTGATGACTTCTACATGCATATCCTACCAAAGGGGCGTGATGGAGCTCAGATCGACATAATGTCCATGCCAATGGAGGAGGGGAATGGGATTGCGTACACGGTGAACATGTTTGCAACTAACAATCACATCAGCATTCCACCCTGCGTTCCGAACTACACAACAATCGACATTCGCATTGCGGTGTGGAATTATAGAGGCATTGCACGCGCATCATTCGTGCCAAATCTGATAGGATTACTAGCAGTCACTAGGGCTGCTATAATGGTGGTGACAGACATTAGAGCCGAATACAATAATGCAAGGGAGATCCTCTGAAGAACGGGAATAAACCACAGCTTCACATCCCCCATCGGCTTTATCGGGGGCGTGTGTATTTTCTGGGAGTCGTCGAAGGTGTTCTTGGTGCCCCACAAGTTTGAAGACACGCACGCGACGTTTGTGGTAAAGGCAAGTGTAGACAATCTTCTCGACTTAGGCAAGGCAAATGTGGTGACCCTTTTTTCTTTAAACGTCTTACGCACAAACAGTGCACGCAAACTACTTATCGTGCGACCGTTTATGACATTACTGTCAATCATTGTAGGGAGTTCGATGATGATGCGAAGTTGACAGGTGCATATGTGCCATGCCTCTCGCCACCCATCGTTGCGTGCGTGTCATCAGTACTGGCAGTTGTTATTTTCGCTTCCATTGCCTTCTATAGTGTATTGTGTGCCATCCATTTGGCATCATCTTTTTTTTTTGTTCTGCTCTTTTATAACATTGTACTTTTGGGCCCAGCAATTTACGTTCACACAATCCCTTTCACGAACTGCACTGACGCATCCATCCTTGTAATTCAGTGTCTCTCGGAACCTATGGTCGAACAGTGCAAGTTTGCATATCCGCAGCTTGGCTGGCATACATTACTTTCGACACAAGCCCCGTTCCCCCCCACAGTACATGACCAATGCGGTTCTTCCGACCGGTACGTGTACCCACCCCTACACAGTGGCATACCAAGGTGTACATAGGTTGGGTCACTGGTTCACCCGAGTTATGCATGCCGTGAAGAGGCGCACAATGCATACCGCGTTATCAATTTCGGTCCAAAACCATGATGCGGTGGGTCCCCCGTGTCACGGTTGGTGTGCCGCACATGGCAGCTGCGGTTCTCGTGACATATGTATCGGGAAGCGAAACGGGGATCGTATATCTCAACGTCACCCTCACCGCATCTAACCAATGGCTACAAAAATATACATGCACGTACGTGGCTTTTTGATCACCGTGTAAGTTCCACGGATATTCTCCGACCACAACACCTATCCCATGGCAGGTTGATGGTATTCAATGAAGTGGTCATCGGCCATATAATTACAACGTTAATTGAGGTGGACGCAGTATAAATTAACCTTTTCGTTTCATCGTAAGCATGAGAATGCAACTGCGGTTTTCAATTAATTGCAAAGACACCTGCAACATATTCACAACTTTCAATAAACTACACAAAATCGCATACCCCCATACATGTTCGTGACAGAAGCATTCTCTAATGCGCACGCACGTGTCGAGCAACATACTCTACAGTCTGCGTGCACGTCAGAGGCATTTGGTACGGCGACACCACAATTCACACATTAATTCATTTTCAATGACATTACAAACCATACATGTGAATTACCGCACAACATATAGAAAGACCAAATCAAAGTGCCATAACAGCAGTCCCTAGTGACACACATAACAAACGTAGCATTGTTGCTGTGCACAGCAATACGGCTACCCATGCTTCACAGAGTGTCTATCGTGGTACTCATTGTTGTAGCACTGGGTATGTCGCGCCGGGATGGACGGGAACACTGCAGCTGTCCTAGGATACATGGAACACTGCGGCGCTGTGGCGCACAATACCTGCACAAAAAGATGGGCGTGGACACCTAGCCACGTCGCAAACGCCAGCCGCAGAACCCATTGTCAGCAGAATGCAATCATGAACGCAAGTGTGCGCCTTCACTAGGTATATGTACACTGATGCATGCCATGTGTCCCTTACCTAAGTACGACGAACTAGTTCCGTCCACTCCATGCCCACCTGCACATACATGAACCTGTCAATATCAGAAAATCAAAATAATGTACAGCACATGCAGTGAAGCATACCTTCAAGTCTGACCCACCCATGCTGTATAGGAACCATTAAAGAGATCCTTAACCTCAACAACATCACCTTCGTAGCTTGCATTGAAATCAGCTTGAGGATTACGGCACGTGCACCTTGTATGGCCAACTTCATCACATTTTGAGCACCTCCGCCCTTTCTTATCCTGGGTTTACAACTCTCTCACTTCGTCGGTAGCCTGCCCGGGTGTCGGCTATTGTTGGGGGCTAATATGCACTAGTTGTAGTCCTTATCCAATTCATCCCCCCCAACCACATGCCTTGTCTTACCATCCACTATTGCCATGTCATGTGTTTCTATGGGGTGCACAAGTTAGTTGTATATTACCTCCTGCATTGTTGTCTTATGAATGGGGTGGACGTAGTCATAAACCCATAGGTTGGCCTTTGTTATGACAGCCAGAGCATGACAGCATGGAAGACCACGCATTTATCATTGCCTGCAAGTGCAAGTCTATTGTCTGAGCTTCACAACTAATCGACGGCTATTTGTTAACTCCACGCTATACTCACCCAACATCAAACTATAATACTCTACAGCTGCAATATACCCCATTTTTCTGTATGTGTCTGCCAACTTTTGCTCTATCCTCTCCCCCACCCCATTCTTCCACTTCAGCATCTCTGTCTTGTGCTGGTCCATCTTCTTACCGAGCTTCTCTAGGTGGCCACTAACAAGCCACGGCACAGGCATCAGACATAAGCGTCGCATCTAATTGTTTCAATTTTCTATCACATTATTGTTCATCCGACCCCATCTCTGCTTAGTGAACTTCGATGCAGCCCACTGCTCAGGCTCGTTCTCTTCCACCCGGGTTGCAAGCTCTGCCTTATAGCACTT
This sequence comes from Carnegiea gigantea, assembly GCA_029747015.1. Classification (NCBI taxonomy): domain Eukaryota; kingdom Viridiplantae; phylum Streptophyta; class Magnoliopsida; order Caryophyllales; family Cactaceae; genus Carnegiea; species Carnegiea gigantea. The sequence continues at coordinate 123,539 of JAKOGI010002133.1, forward strand.
CATCTCGTCCAACGCGACATTGTACTTCCCCATCGTTGGTGCGTACGCGACCTTACAGAACATTTCCTTCGCTATCTGCTTTGTAGCTTCTTTGCGGATGCCATGTTTAGCTGCCTCCTTCAAGAAGTTCTCAGTCAAGTGTCGTAGGCAGTAGCTATGGTACTCTTTCCCAAACACTTGTGCCACTGCAGGCAGAAGTGCCGGGTGCCTGTCCGACATTATCACCGGCTTCAGCACCCCTAGACACTGAGCAACCATTTTCAGGAACCAGACCCACTCTTTAATTTTCTCACCACAGACAATGGCGTATGCGAAGTTGAAGAGATGATTGTCCGCATCCAACGCGCATGCTGCCAGCATCATCCCTTGGTAAGGTCCGCTCAGATGCGTTCCATCAACAAATAGTATGAGCCTGCACCCGATCTTGAAGCCATTTACATTGGCAGCATACGCCACAAACATCCTATAAAACCTGCATCTGTTAACCTCACACACTGCGACTGACCCTGTGTTCGCCCTCACTATCGCCGTACACATCCAAGGGAGCAATTTGTAATGATCCACTGGCCTGCCCAACACCATCACGCGGACAAACTCCCTCGCCCTCCATGAGTGCAGGTATGTGAAGCGAATCTCTAATTCCAACTCCAACTCCAGATCTTGCATTATGTCCTTTGGAGAGTAGTTCGGACATAACCGCACCTTACCCTTAATGAGGTGCGCTAGAAGTTCCGCTCTGACACGACGTCTGCCCTAGATATCCATCTGACATTACTCCCCAACACTGTGTACATGCTTTCCTCTAAAGTATTTCAACGACAACACCTGTGTGTTCTTCCCACCTCTAACACATATGTAAAATGGGCAGTCAGTAACGTCACACCGGACCAAAATTCTTTATCTATAATTCCTCTCAAACTGATAGTTGAAGTGGTTTGCGATCGCATATTTACATATCATCTGCCTAAATGCTTCCGCAGCTTGAAATATCTGCCCCTCCCCCCTGATCAACTTCTTCCATATGCTCAGCTTATGATGATAACTTCGGGCTTGCATCCCAGAACATGGCCACATATTGTCATTGACATCATTCCCATTAGCACACCCTTTCCTTTTGTTCCCATCACCACATTATTTCTTAGCTACTCCCTCATCCCCTGCATCGTCCTTCTTTGTTGCTTCTTCATCACCAGCATCCTCCGATGTAAAAGATATCTCATTGTCACCTGACATTTCAATTGCATCTCCTCCTAGACGCAGCCTGCTCGCCAGCTGCTCCCCTCCTTCGACCCCCAACAACCTGCAGTTGCTGCACACCAACATATAAGACATTAGATTCCCCACATGTAAATGGTTAGTGGAGTACAACAATTACATCTTTATCAAAGTTGTACCGTTTTACTCCTACTTCGTTGTTGCTGCGTTCTTCACCCACTTCCTCACCATCATTGCACTTTCCCCCACTTCTGGCTATTTGCTTACCTTCACCTGTATCTCGCACTCTTGCTTCGCACACAGCAGCCCTCGAATGTGGTCGCCTCATCGGACTAGTGTCCCCAGCTACATAAATGTAGCCATGCTCGTCATTGCCCTTGAAAATCACCTCCACATCGCTGTCCACCTCAACTGCCATTAATATCTTCCTATCATACTTCAAACTGTACCATAATTTCTCCTCCGACATATCACTCCCTGTCATCTTCCTCACCATTTTCAGCCGTTCCTCCGCCCCCATTCCTTCCCTCACCAACATGCATTTCCTTGACTCACCCTCATATGTAACTTTTCCGTCTCCACTTCCCACCAACATCTCCCCCCACAAAACATACATAACTATCTCGCTCCCCCTCCCACCTTCTCCAGCTACTGCAGCATTCACATCCATTGCTCGTTAATATCCCCACTACTAGCACCTTCTATCCCCTTCCCAATCAACGGCCAACGTTGCAATCTGTACGTGCATGTCAGATGAAGCAAACATTTAGTCATGTACTCCATTCATGCCCAACATTTGCATATCACATTTACATCAGTTTCTCCCAGCCACTGCCCCCACCATCTTACCCAACAATTTCGCTACATCTACGATGGTATTCCCTGAACACACACAGGGTAACGACCGCTACAGCATTCCCCAGCTCCCCCCTTATCTACCCACAACTGTTAACCTCACTGTCCTCGCACCCCAAATTAAATATCCAACCCATTCTACACGCCATAACACCTACGCAAACTTTCATTATCTAACTTCAGCAATCACACCTCACCCTCATCACATTCCAATCATAGCACATGTACACCTCAACAATGCCCCCACCTCCCGCTGCACAGACAGTATTACTGTGTCATACATACCCACCCACGCAATTTACCACCACCTACCACGCCATGTGTTCCATTTACCCAGCTACTTCCCCTATCTGCCTATACCCATGCACTACATTACTGTCACACTACGTCCTCCCATTCTTAGGACCAACAGTTAGGTTATTCTCTCATTATTGTTCTCGTCATTCTAGGCATAACACCTACTTACAATGTATACCCCACCTAAGTCTACTGTCTACCATGGTTTACATATTAACCTTGCTGTGTATTCCGAAAAGCATGCTCCCGTGCTAACCCTTGCCCACCCTTCCAACCCAAATAGCACGGAAATGAACGAAAAATTCCCCCACTATTGGGACATTCATAACACACAATGCCACATTCATCACCACCTGCACTAACCATTCAAACAAGATCTATAAATTTCTTGTCAAAGTACACTAAATTATAAGCACATACCTTGAATTCACCCCACCATGCGTTCTTGCCAGCACTAGCGCCCACCGCTTCCTCTCTAGCTTGCTCTTCCAGTTCTGTGCTTCTTCTACCTCGCTACCTCACTCTTGCTCCTTGACTTCAATCCGCCATGCCTTCACCCAAGCACATACCTGCAATTCACCTCCACCGTGCGCTGGTCTTCTTCTTCCTCCCTTTGTTGTGCTCGCTCCTCTTCTTCCTCACCCTTCTGCTCCTATAGAAGCCCCACTCTTGCTCTCTGTCTTCGTTGTTTTGACTGCAGAAACCACATGGGAATTTCTCTCTCTTAACTGCTTTACTCTCTCTCCTCTTACCTTCACAGTCAAAGCCCCCCACTTAAAGGAGGGCATTCTCGTCTTTTCAGCCCCACATATATTTAGCTCATCTTCTTAAAGAAGGGCATTTGCGTCTTTTCAGCCCCTCCTCTATTTTTCTCAACTTCACTTTCCTGCCAAAAGCAACACCAAGTTATTGGGGAAGACATGAGTTTGTTGCCCTCCTTTTGATGTTTGCCTACCTTGTAAATTTTCCTTTGGGCAAAACCAAGAGCTCATGTTGTTTGATTTTACTTGAATTTCTCAGGAATTTTTGGTGCATAATCGTATAAGATTGCTGCTTTTTTCTAAATATAAATTTGCGAAAGCCTAACTGCTGAATCTGAAAAACCTCTCTGTCTCTCACTCTCTCTTCGCTTTGTTCTTTTTGGGGGGGGCAGCGCGACTGCTCCACTACGTGGTTGTTCACTTTCTGATTAACGGTGAGCACCCCTTTCCTCTCCTTCTCTCTATGCAGATCTGGGCCTTCCGCCCTTCTTGATTTTCGTAATAGATTATGATACAGTTTCTTAATTTTTTTTTCTTTTGTGCATTTGCTGAGTTTTTTTTCCTTTTGTATTTTTTTCACTGAGCTTGTTTGTTTGTCAATTCTATTAGTATCCGTTATTGATTCTGTCCAGCATCCATTATGGCGGGAGAGCCACAGAGAGTGAGGGAGGGAGATACTTTGGATGATGATGTTACAGACCAAATAGGAGAACTCATCCCAAAAGACTAGCCTATTAAGTGAGAGAGCCCATTTAGTCTATAAACCCCTCATCAATTGCCCATACAAATGAAACATCCTCGTAGGTCACGACCACGTTGGTCATGGCTGGCTGTTCCCAGGCCACCATTTTGTGGGCCACTACTCTGAGTCCTTGTTGGTCACGGCTGGCTCCCTCAGGCCACCACTCCAAGTCCTCATTGGTCACAGCTGGCTCCCCCAGTCCACCACTCCGGGGGCCACCACTCTGAGTTGGCTCTGATACCAATTGTTACAGACAAACAGGAGAACTCATCCAAAAGACTAGCCTATTAGGTGAGAGAGCCCATTTGATCTATAAACCCCTCATCAGTTGCCCATACAACCGATGTGGGACAAGTCTTATACCTTACAATTGGTCCAATCCGCAACAGATGATGTACGAACGATACGGTCCAATATGCAGTACAAGGAGAAAGAGATTTGGCAGAAGAGGTTGTTCCTCATGGGGTTATCTGATACAGACACTCTAGAAAAAAAAGGGAAATCGCCTGTTGGAAAGCTGTAAGTAGCTTTGTCTTGTTTAAACCCAAACTTCCCTGCAAGCAATTTTTTCAATCTCTAAGTTGTGTATAGGTCAGCTTTTTCAGATATTTGATTTGACAACTTGCCTTTATACATTCCCTGTATATGAAAAAAAGGCAGCAGATGACTAACATATTCAGAAGTAGACAAAAATATTCTAGATATGTATGTGTAGCCAAAAGTCTGTTGAACGAATAGTCAATATTTGTATATGTATTTGAAGAGTTGCCAAACCATGGATCTGGTCTTTATTCATTGCACTTTTTGATTCTGGTGTGTTTTGCTGGTTAGCCTGGTTATGGGTGGATATTGTTGGTGCAATAAGTTGTCCAATGGTTACTTATCTTTCTACGATTATGGAAACCTAAAGCTGGTAGGCATATTGTCTGTATATTATGAATGAGCCATAAGCCCACAAAGGATTAGCTTCCTGTTTTGTGTAGAAGATTCAAAACTGTTTCAGTTCCTTTTTGAAAAGTTACTTACGCTAATTTGAACTTCCCAAAGTCCTTATATGGACGTTTCCCTTGGTTGGTAGGGCCTGAGCAGGAGGCATGCCATATAGTGACCAAGAGTCTAGTCTTGCTGTTTGTTAGAGTTGCACTTGAGTAACTTGGAAGGAGCAAAAATGCTCTGCTTGTCTGCAGTCTTGCCTTTTGGAAATAAAGTTGTTCCTGTTGTGTATTTAGTAATTGGCCTCAACCTTGCTCCCTTTTTACTTGGATACCACTAATAACAAGTTTATTCATTTGCAGTGAGCTCTTGCTAGAGTCTTTCCTGAGGAAAGATGATGTGTTCTATGAAGAATTGAAAAAGATTGTCGAGAAATGCTTTGGAATACAAAATCATGACACAGAACAGCATACAACTCATGACTGTATGGAATTCCGCAACATACGTCATATGTCAAGGGTTATTTTGGGCTTGCTTAATGAAGATACTCACTGAAGATTCAGTTGTGTTTGAAAAAACTTGTCCACAAATGGAAAAAGTTGTCAGGATGAGTTTAGAAGTGTTACAAGGCACACAATCTTCTAGCAATCAAGCCAACATTCGAAGTCAAGTATTCCAGCTGCTATGAAACCAGAAGAATTTCCGGCACAATCATGTCAATCACTTAACGTTAACATTGAAATCTCATCATGATGCCATTATGAGGGCTCTAGATGGGCTTGGAGACATGCCTACCTTGACCTTGAGTGCAATGTATAGGAAACTCAAATGTGTACATGGGTATGTGCCCCGGTTACGCCCTCCTAAATCTGGATGGAATAGAGATCGTCTCATTGAGCAGGTGAGGATGATGTCTCTGGAGATGGTTGGCCAGCTGGGTGATTTTGAGGTGCTGCCAGAGCCTTTGGCTAAAGCGATGGCTATTGCAAGTTTGAATTCTAAGCTAGTGTCCAGCTATGAGGATCTCTCAATGACAAGATTTGTTCATGTGACACCAGAAGTAGAAACTCTACAAAAATAAATATTCCAGGCCATTCATATTCTTGGTCAGAGGACTAAAAGGAAGTCTATAGAAAAGTTGCTTGGGCTACTGGATCCCAAATCTGGAATTGGTACTGTTGGTGCAAAGGCTATCAAGAATATCTTGATAGAGTTTCTTTATGAATGCATTGATATGGACACTATATGTGCTTTCTAGTATCAATAAGAAGCCATCACATAGGTTGTCATCCAAAGATCTCATTGATGAACAAGTTGAAGAAGTATTAAATTCAAGTGCTACTATAAAGCAAATCTTGTTGGATAACATTCTTGGTGATAAGCTTGATGAAGAATTTGCAGATGCACACATGGAGGAATTAGTTGAAAGTGATGATGGGGATTTCTTTGATGATGATGACGATGACGATGATTATAAGGAGGAGGAGCAGCTGCGTACCGGCAGGATGTATGGAGTTCAGACCAGATTAAATAATTTCAATGAAGAGGTACAGAGTACTGGAGATACACACGATATCAATTCCAGTTCATCACAAGGTGATTCTTACAACTCGTTATTAGGGGCTGCAAGATGTTTTGGCGATGATGAATATATGAGCATGGCGATTAGTGTAAGTGAAACATCTTCTGGGAAAGGTTTGTCTTGTTTTGATACCCCTATGTTAGATTGCAATGACGTTGAGAAATAAGAAGTGGAACAAAATAAGTTGGTTGATTTGGACAACTGTGCTGCCAGCTCCCGTTCGGGTTCCTCGTGCTTGGAGCGAAATCAGATGTCTGAATCTCATAACAATGTCGCTATCCAAGAAGTAAGTGATCAAGCAAGCTTGACTCTATACTGGCTTGTTGGACATATGATGGGGTAGCTTGCAAAGTGTTAGATTTGAGAGTACACAAACACAAGAGGGGGGTGAATTGTGTTGGCAAATTTTCGCAGTTTCTGGGAACAAGCTTGGGACTTACTTGGATGGACTGTTTGTAACGTGCACAGAAGGTGTAAAACAGCGGAAATAAGTGGAAAAGTGAGAACACAAGATTTTTACGTGGAAACACCTCGAGCCCAACCGAGGCGAAAACCACGATCTACCCTAGTAGGATTTTTCACACACTTCCACTAAACGGGCTAAACACGTTACAAAGGTAACCTTCTCTGTTACAATTGCAATATACATAACTGTCTACCCTTAGACTAGTTACACACTACGTCCGAGTCTCCCTGACTTGGACACACTCACGTACTTGTCTTCCCAAGACAAATTACACGCGTCCAAAGCCTCCCTAGGCTTGGACACACTCAACTCTCACTTTGATGAAAGAAGAGAATAAAAATACACCTCACTTTTGTGCTTCTAGCTAAGCGAATGTAAGGTACAATTTTGCTCCTAGTATGCCAAGGAAGATGACTCAATTTTCACACACACTTTGATGGTTTTTCTGAAAATATGATTTGCAAGTTAAATTCCTAGAAAAACCGTGTAAGAACTTTCTCAAAAATATTTATGAAAACCGTGTGCAAAACCGTGTGAAGTCCTACTTTATGTGGAGGTGGAGAAGTTCCTTAAATAGTAGAGGGCAACAAGATCTTTGTGTGCTTGAGCCATAAGTTAAGATCTTTTTGCTCCTAAAAAGATTATGGAAAGTGACTAAAATTTTCAGTAGCTAAATCCTGAAATTTCTTATCTTCTCATTGATATTCCAAAAATAAGAGTTTGATTTATTTTGTAAAAGATTTCCCCTAAAAGCTAGACTCAAAATCTCCACAATATATTTTCAAAGCCAAAGATTAACTTATCCTGGTTTTAATGATAACAGAAAATTTATCTCAAATAATTTCAAAAACGTCAGCCCAAGATTTGGAAAAAACTGTGAAAAATCGTTTTGGTTTGAAAACAGTCTGAACCCTGATCTCAGAACTGATCTGAGACAGTGTTCTTAAAAATCATTCAAAGTAAATGTTAAATCGAGTTCTTTCAAGTGGCATATTAACAAGAATCTAAGAAAATAAAACCTATGACAGACCAAGACTCTTGTTGAATCAACCGGACAACATCTATAGGATCTTGACTTGTTACTTCAATGCTGTGGTGTTTACTCAGAACTGTTTCCTGAGCTGTTCCTGGAGTTCTTCATGTCTCTGATGCGCTTTGAGTTCTTTGCCATTCAGCTGTTCTGAGGAACTGTTCTTAAGACCTGTTCTCGACCATGGTTAATCAAGCAATTTCAAAGTTTTCCAAACAGTACTTGGAACCAGTTCGATCAACACACTCAAGTGTATATTTCATTTGTGTTTGTTATCATCAAAACCTTACATTACATAAGGATGGGGTCAACAATTTCCCAACAATTTTCCCCTTTTTGATGATGACAAACCAAATGACCATATTGATATAAAAGACAAAAGCAAGTTTCAGTCAAGCTAAAACGGTCATGGTCATGCCCATCTTCCCCCTTTGTGTTTCGAGAAGTCAACAGAAGTTAGGTCAAACTAAAACGATCATGGTCATGCCCATCTTCCCCCTTTTGACATCATCAAAAAAGGGTGGTCAGGTCAAACAAGAGAAGCAGGATGTTTGCAGTCACCACCTCTTGGGTAATGAAGGAAAAACAACCTGCGTTACACTCAAGTATATGGTACGGTAATGATATTGGCCATCCGAGTCACGCATAAACAAATAACAACAAGAAGACAAGCATGGCACACATTACAGTAGATCCAACCAAGATTAGCAAAAACCATTGTCAGGCACAAAGCACAACCAGATAGCTAGAAATAGTTATTGAGAACAGGGTGGAAAGTAAAGAAAGGCAGAACAGGGAAGGATCAGGGGGTTGAGCTGATTTAGGGTGGAGGAGAAGAGAGTTTGGCTGTGAGGACGGAGAGAATTGGCATCAGATCCTCATGGCGCTTGGCATTGAGGGTCTTCTCCTCGGCAAGTGCAGCTTTAACCCCAGTGAGCTCGGTCTTCAACCAGTTTTGGTCTAGAAGCAAGGCATCAACAGAAGGCTCACTAGAGGAAGGACCAGGAACAAGGGTGAAGGGTGTTTGAGGCACCTGTTTGGAACCAGCAGTCTCACCCTTTGCAAGCGTGAACCCACAACTGATCAGGGTGCTGCTTCCTATCTCATCTGTCACTTGGACCCCTACCTTCTTCTGCAAAGATACCCCAAAGTGCTCAAAGACGGAAGTCAGAAGAAATCCATACCCCAGGTCATGTTCTCTAGCCGTGTTTGCAATGCGGGAGATATGACTGATCATGATGGCTGGTAGATTGATCTCTCTCCTCGGTCCAGGAGATCGGTAAGGCATTGATCCATTGCATCTGCAAGGTTACACCTTTAGCCCCGGGGGATGATGTTTTTGATGATAAACCAGAAGAGCAACCGGTGACAAGGTGTCATCTCCCCTTTCTTGACTGACCTGGGTGTTTTCAACCCTGGTTGTTGACTCAACCTTTGAGTCAATTGGAGCAATCTTTCGGCTCCGAGTACTGTCTTGTTTTCCCTTACATACACCCCAAAGCCCTCAGCAGGAACTCCTAGAATTTCTTCCAATTCCTTAGCATTGAACCGTATCCCCTTCCTATCGACCATACTTGTCACCACTCCGTTGGTGACATTACAGTTGGCATAGAATTCAGCTAAATCAGGTACTGAACACCCTCTCTGGGTGTTTGCAAAGAGGTCTAGCCAACCTTGGGCTGTAAGCTTATCCAGGAACATCTCCAGACCCTGTTCCTGAAAATAAGCAACTTTGACAATTTTGCCCCGTACCACACTCTTTTGGAGAAAATGAGCTACTCGGTCTACTGTGGGCATGGTAGTTTTGGCTTTCTTGGATTACGGTTCATCAGGCTTGGCTTTTATGGGCACCTCCTGATTAGAAGCAGCCTTTCTCTTTGATGAGACTCTTTTGGAGGAAGGCTTCACCGATGAACCAGGGCCAGGCATCTGTTTGGAAGCAATTTCCTCAGGTTCTGATTCTTCAAGCACCTGTTCTGGCACTTGTTCTGAAACGGCTTTCCTTTTGGTTTGGGTGCTTTGGGTTTTGGCTGATGGAGACTGGGTAGATTCTTTAGTGGGTTTGGCAGAGGCTTTTGTAATAGTAGGTTTAGGTACTTATTTTGGCTGGGAAGAGCCAGAGAGTGAACCAGAACTGCGGGTTCGAGGTCTAAAAATAGGTGTAGGAACAGGTTTTGAAGTGGTGGTTTTAAACCGACGTCTAGGCCCCCATTCAGCCGGTTTAGTTTTCTGGAAGGGCTGAGGTTGGAGGACCTCTATGGTTGACTCAGACCCATCACTGTTAGTCTTCTCAAGGTCTTCCACTCGATCCAAATTTATGATGGGGTTATCCATTATGTCAAAGAAGACAGGGGCAGACCCTGTTCGGGCTTTCCCCAGTTCAGGAACAGGTTCAGACCCTGTTCATGCCGTGTCCACTTCAGGAATATCATCAGACTCAGCCAGACGCTCATTGGTTTCAAAGACATCCTTAGACCCAGTCGGTTTCACACTGGGGTCAAACAACACCAAGTCCCATCCAAATACCGGTGGAACATCGTTCAATTTCATCCCCATCGTTCGCAAGTCCAAACACTTTAAAAAGCCAAAGATTGTAGAGCAAATAGGCAAAGGGGGTAGAGAATTAAACCCCGTACCTCTGATTTGTGCAGTCGCGGCCGCCGCGGACAGGGGTAGAGAAGTGGGTGTTGGCGGCGACGCCATGCGTGGGCGCTTCGAGACTAGAGCTTGAGATATGGTAGTGCTGCGTTTCTTAGTGGTGAAGGAGCTGCTGCCGGAGTTCGCCATTGATGGTGAAGAGAAGCTCGAGTTTTTGAGAGATTAGGGTTTAGGATTTGAGAGAGAAAGAGAGAGCGAAATTGAGAGGGTTTTGGTAAGCGACGTGAGCAGGCAAGGAAGTTAAGAAGGTACTGGCTTTCAACCGAAAAGGGGAGCATTAAGTCTCCTAGTCACGCACGTTTCAAAAAATCAACAACTTAATTAACTACCTGATTCGCATAGAGTGACAAACAGTGGCCATACCTGTTCTTGGTGCTTGTTCCTGCAGTCAGTTGTTTGGTAACATGGGACAATAAGGGCAATATCATCAGACCTCAATGAGTGTCAACAAGCTGTATTCCACACATGTGCTAAATATAGCATCAAGTTTGACTGCAATCAATAATTTTAACAAGCTTGACCTGAAAAGTCCTTTAACTAGACAAGCATTAGGGGTTAATTAAGCATTTTCAAGTCATTTTAATTAGACCCAGTTCCAATCTATTCTTCTCAAACTGTTCTCTACTTAGTGCCTTTTTCAACATTGTCTCTCAAAAAGTGATGACGAATGTCAATATGTTTAGTCCTTTTATGTTGACAAGGGTTTTTAGAAATATTAATTGCACTTGTATTATCACAAAATATGGGAATGCATCCCATGTCAACACAAAAATCTTTGATTTGTTGCCTTATCCACAATAGTTGAGCACAACAAGAAGCTGCTGCAACATATTCAGCTTCTGCTGTGGACATGACAACTAAGTGTTGTTTCTTGGTTGCCCAAGATACCAAACAGGGTCCAAGGAAGTGAGCCATACCTGAGGTGCTTTTTCTATCAACCAAGAAACCTGCATAGTTAGCATCAGCATAGCCAACAAGGTCAAAGTTGCATCTTCTAGGATACCATAAAGCCAAATCAGGTGTATGTTTTAGATATCTAAGAATCCGTTTAACAGCCTTTAAATGTGATTCTTTAGGCTTAGACTGAAAACGGGCACACAAACCCACACTGAAAACAATATCAGGTCTACTAGCAGTTAGGTAAAGAAGCGACCCTATCATGGCCCTATAGAATTTCTCCTCAACTGAGGGACTCCCATCATCCATTACCAATCTGGTTGAAGGAGAGATAGGAGTATCAATGGGCTTGGCTGATTCCATTCCAAACCGCTTAAGTAATTCCTTGACATATTTTTGTTGATGGATCATGGTGCCGTTTGAAGTTTGCTTGATTTGCAAGCCTAAGAAAAAATTAAGCTCACCCATCATGCTCATTTCAAACTCACTCCTCATCATTTTTGAAAACTCTTCACATAAATCATTGTGTGTTGCACCAAATATAATGTCATCGACATATACTTGGACAATCAACAAATGTTCCCCCTTAGATTTTAGAAACAGGGTATTATTAACCTTGCCTTCTAAAATCATTTTCCAATAAAAACTTTGACAAACGTTCATACAAAGCTCTAGGAGCTTGTTTTAGACCACAAAGCGCTTTATCAAGTTTAAAAACATGGTTGGGAAATTCTTTACTTTCAAAACCAGGGGGTTGCATCACATACACCTCCTCTTTAAGGTATCCATTAAGGAATGCACTTTTGACATCCATCTGATATAATTTGATCTCCATGTGGGCTACAAAAGCTATCAAGATTCGAATGGCCTCAATCCTTGTAACAGGTGCAAAGGTTTCTTCATAATCAATGCCCTCTTCTTGGTTGTACCCTTGAACTATCAGCCGGGCCTTGTTCCTAGTGACTGTTCCGAACTCATCAAGCTTGTTTCGGAACACCCACTTGGTGCCAATGATTGATCTGTCTTCCGGCTGAGGTACAAGATGCCACACCTTGTTCCTTTCAAACTGATGAAGCTCCTCTTGCATTGCTGTAACCCAATCTGAATCTGCAAGAGCTTCATTAACATTTTTAGGCTCAATATTAGAGAGAAAAGCATAAAAAGCACAGAAATTTTTAAGCTTGGATCTTGTTTGCACGGCTGTATTTATGTCAGACAAGATTTGATGAAGGGGGTGCGAACTTTGGTGCTTCCATGGTCGTGGAGTAAGAGAGCCCACAGACACGCTTTCTACTCTTCCTGGAATACTCGGTGGAACAGGTTCTGAAACTATTTCCGAGCCTGTTCTGGAGCCTATTTCTGAGCCAGTTCTGAAAGAATTGGGCTGGTTTTGTTTCAAACTGGGTTCAGCAGTGCTTCCCCCGGTCTGATTCGAACCTTGCCCTCCTTCCAAGGAAACAGCTCCCTATCCTATTCCATCCTTGGAACTCTTACCTTTCTCATGGGTAAGCAATGAGTCTTTTCTAGCAAGTCCCAGTTCAAACTCTGCATCCTGTGCATCATCCTCAACAAGAGAGTTAGTTTCATCAAATAGCACATGCGCACTCTCCTCAACACACAAAGTTCGTTTATTAAACACTTTGTATGCTTTACTGTGTGAGGAGTAGCCAAGAAATATCGCCTCATCACTCCTTAGATCAAATTTTTTTAAGACATCATTCCCATTATTATACACAAAACATTTACAACCGAATACTCTCAAATGCATAAGATTGGGTTTTCTACCTTTGAGAAGCTCATAAGGAGTTTTGTTTAGAATGGGTCTGATCATGCATCTATTTATAATGTAGCATGATGTGTTCAAGGCTTCGGCCCAAAAACTTCTAGGAAGACTACTAACAACAAGCATTGTTCTAGTCATGTCTTCTAGAGTACGATTTTTTTGCTCTACCACCCCATTCTGCTGGGGTGTTCTTGGGGCTGAAAAGTTATGATCCACACCATGCTCATTACAATAGTCAATAAAGCTTGAATTTTTAAATTCTGTACCATGATCAGACCTTAGGCAAACCAATGAGTGTCCTACTCTCTTTTCAACCTTTTTAAGAAACGCAAGAAATTGTTCAAATGTTTCATCTTTAGAAACAAAAAACAAGGTCCATGTGAAACGAGAGTAATCATCCACTATCACAAGCACATACCTCTTTCCACCTCGACTTGTGATCCTCATAGGACCACACAAATCTACATGTAGCATCTCAAGAGGTCAGGTAGTGCTAACACAGTTTTTCCGTTTAAAAGAAGTTTTGACTTGTTTACCCCTAGCACAAGCGTCACATACCTTGTCATCATTAAACTTGATAGAAGGTAGGCTGACTACTAGGTCTTTAGTGGCAAGTTTATTCAAGAGTGAGAGACTCGCATGGCCTAGTCTCTTGTGCCAAAGCATGACATCATTATTTAAAGCACTTAAACAAGTCAAATTGTTTTGGGGAAGTGAGAGAATACTTACTTTATACACATTTTTGTATCGCTTCCCCCTCAACACAACATCTCCTGTGTTGATACTGACAACCAAGCATTGTTTTGAAGAAAAAACTAGTAGGTTGTCTTTATCACACAGTTGGGACACTCTGAGTAGGTTATGTTGTAAACCATCCACCAGATATACATTGTCAATTGAATGGGGGAGTGACTCACCTGTTTTACCTATACCGACAATTGTCCCTGATTTTCCGTTTCCAAATGCCACACTCCCTCCATCAGAGGCTGTAAGTGAGAGGAAGTTTGATTTTTCACCAGTCATATGCCGTGAACAACTGCTATCCACATACCACAATTGGTTGTTTGCTGAGTTGTTTGCTCGGTTGTTCCCCCTCACTTTTAGCCTGCAAAACAAATTAGGGGTTAGTTTTGGGAACCTAGATCCACTTAGGTCCCATTCTTTTTGAAGTGCAAATCTCATCTTTTCTAACCCATATTTGTTTTACATGAATCAAGTTCTTTTCCATGGCATACCTTCTTATAGGACAAGTGTACTGATAATGCCCTGTTTTACCACAATGAAAACACACAATATTTTTTGGTAATCCTACATATTTTCTATTAACAGGATAATCAGTGCGCTTAGTCACAAAGCCTAATCCTCTTTTGCCCTGGTTACAGTGAGTGTTCAGCCAATTCAGTGCCTGTGAAGACCTGTTTCGGCGCTTGTTTGCAGCAAGGTCTGATTCTACTTGTTTTATGTTTTCAAGCAATTTACCGTTCTCAACAAGTAGGGATTCAACCTTCTGTTTCAGTTTAAGAGACTCATTTTCAAGCTTAGTAAGGTCAGAAACAAAGGCTTCTTCTTTCATGCTTAAGGTCTCTTTGGATTTATTGAGGTCTTCATGCAAAACAATATTCTTCATATCAGTTTTAATTTTTTCATTTTTAAGAATTTTGTTTTCATGCTCTAATTCTCTAATATCCCTTTTTAGCTCAGAACATGTATCCTTTAACATGCAATTTTCAGAATTAATAGCATCACACTAATCCATCAAGGTAAATAATAACTCTTGAAGTTTTGCTTTATTTAGACCACGTACCTTATCCTTAAGCTGGGCTAAGCTGTCTATAGGCTCATCGTCTGAGTCAGAATCACTTCTGTCCATAAGAGCTACAGCAGCTTCATCTTCTTCAGTCCCTTCCTCGTCCTCGGTAGAATCTCCCCAAGCCGCGAGCATTGTTCTTGAGAACCGCCTGGCTGAACTGTTTCCAACTTGTTTTCTGCCCTGTTTCCTGGACTGTTCGGGCTCTTGTTCCTCTTTCAGCAAGGGACAGTTTTTCACAATGTGATCATGTTTACCACATTTGAAACATCCAGTGAACTGTTCCCGGTAATTGTTTCTGGGCTTGCTGAGGTTCTTCTTTTTGTTGTTCTCTTTGACCTTTTCGAAGAACTTCTTGAA
>JAKOGI010002134.1:0-130000 GCA_029747015.1 Carnegiea gigantea
TATGTACACATATATGTGTGTGTGTGTGTGTGCGCGCGCGCGTGTGTGTGTGCGCGCGTGCGTGCGTATATGTATATATACATAGGTGGCCCTCAAGTAGGATGAGCTAGTCCATGAGATTAGTAGGATCAGCGCCCAGAGGTAATGGTTTGTCTATGCTTTTGCATTGATTGTTAAACACACACACACACACACACAAACACACACACACACACACACATACATACATACATACATACACAAATATACATACATACATTTCTAATAAAGGTTAAAATATATATACACATACATACAAAGATTAAAATACAATCATTTCTAATACAGATCACTTTCAAAGTAAAGGGTCTGACAATGGTTTTCACCACCCATTAGACTATACCTCCGCCCCCAAATCCATTCTGGTGGTTCATAGCTATGGAATCATTTTAATGAGCCTTATTCGAGATATTGGGAATTCTAATCCTATAGAAAAGGCATTTTGCACTTCTTGAAGATCCTATGTGTAAAATCCCCAACCCCAAGGGTGAGGACCATTGACAACTTCTTAAATCCTACTTAAGTTCTAGAGTGAAACGGATAGAGTTTAACCTAAAAACTAACCATTTCCCAACTTCTTAAATCCTTACATTAAGTCCCTGAAATCAAACAAGCATAAAGAGCTCTAAAATAAGCTCAACGGCTACACGCCGGGGGCCACAACTCTACGGGTCACTCACCCAGAGTACATCAAATAATATAATTCAATAATAAAGAAGGAAATAAAAGATAAAACTCAATGAATCATACATCCAGGGCACTAGGATTTACATCCCAAAATGTAACTAACTTCAGCTAAAAAGAACAACTGGCTAATCAGATGGTTGGCTCACATGGCTATGCAGAGCAACTTATAAACAACACGTATTACATGAACTAGTGTACTTTGTTTATATACATGTACAATTCTAGGGATATATTATATTGCATCGTTTAACACTTGAATCCACTCCTGTATATGCACACATGACACCTTTTCAAAGCAAGGGTAGACTCTAACCCTGCATAAGTAAATTAACTTCTACCTATCATAATGAAAACCTGGGAAAAGCAGAAATGGTAATGGGTTAAGCTACCACACACTCAGTGGGTATTTTTCGACTCCTTAAAAACCAATACCATTTGCAGACAATAATGATAAGTAGTAGGCACATGTCATTTATATATTATCATTATATTAGGCAATCATAGTCCCCAAAAGGAATCATCATCACCCTTAAGCTTCATACTAGCCACTCAAACTTATTGCTAAGCTCTTAACGACAAACTTCCCTAAAGATCAAGCACTTAGATACATAAGCAAGCTAAGTAACCAACGAGGATAGAGCAAAAGTGCTTTCAAATACTCAAATTGAAAATGCGATGACTCATATTTTCTTCAAAGAATATGCACATTTGAAAACTTATATGCTCGATGCATTACAAGGATATAGCCACACTTTATTTGAAATTTCATTCAAACTATACTTGAAATCTCATTCATAAGATATGCACAGGATATGCACAGGAATATTTCTTTCTTTCTTTCTTGAAAACACTTTACTTAGCCTCTAGAGGCACATATTCTTTAAAAAGAAATCACTTTTATATTGGTCCTCCAATGACCCCTATAAGCTTTTCGAATCTCATTCGAACTGGCCTCTTAATGGCCCTTAAAGTCTTTCTTTTTCCTGAAATACTTAAAATGATAAAATGCCAACTGCTTTTCTTACTTATTAAGAAAATACTCTGAGCATAAGATCATCATAATGTGCTGGTTGGGTGAAATTTATTCTCAACCCCAAGTGAGACTCTCACTCACGCTGAGCTCTTACTCTCGGGATGCCTATATAATTGGACCTACACCCTTGTCATGGTCTTCTAAGGTTTCCCACTACTGGAACTACTCCCTAGGCTAGGGATTCCCCCCTTCTAGCAGATTCGCTCCCACCTTTTTGTCTCCAAGCACGATATCTTAGCCAATTTAAAGCGTATAGCCATAGCGGCTAATACGTTTGCTGTCTCTTACAGTGAAATCAATCATCATGTGACGCACTCCTTTTTAAAAGCCTTAAAACTGCATTCTTATAGCTAAAAATAGGCCATCATTCGCTAATAGGCATGCCTACTTTTATTTTCAACCATGAAAAACCTTCTGTTTCAAAATTTTACCTTTACACACATGATAAAGCTTAATGACATGAAGGGGAGGGGCTCACACGTAACACATTCAAACACTTCATAATTCAACTTGAAAACCTCTTAAAATCGTAATGGAGTTACTAACTCGCAATTTGAAACACATTCAAAACTCAAAGTACTTAGCTAGCATAAATTTCAAACTTATTTTCGTAATAGACATCTTCAGTTGCCATTTTTCAATTCATTTCAATCTTTTTAAACGCAAGAAGGGGATATGAACAAACTTAAGCCTTAAAACATTTTTGAACTCGCTACTAGTTTTCTTTTTAACTTCTTAAACCTATCGACTATTCAGTTGAGTCACTCATTGAGTAGTTCGATGATTTAGGATTTATTAGGCTACAAACATCTTAATAAATTAATAGACAACTGATGAATATTTAAAAATATTCTCAATTATGAAAACAAGCTTTTTAATGCCTTTTTAAATATGTCTAGCCTCAAAAATCAATCGCATAGCATCATTTATTAACATCAAGAGGGAAGCAGTTCACAAGTAGCACATTCGTAACACTTCGCAGGAACAGTTTTAGTAACATCCACATTAGTATTTCATAAACCTCACAATCCACACAATTGTGGTTAATATCAAACCTAGGCTCCCTTCTCACACATGACTGACCACAAGAACTTCGAATCACTCAATAGTTCCACCTCAAACCATCCAACTACCAAGCTCGGTTTAGTATTGCCATAAACGAGCCAATAGTACATGAAACCATCATATATAAGCATAATATTCACGCTAATAGCCAAAAATAGAAATTAAATGTACCCAATCTGATCTAATAATGACATTTAAATATAATTTAGCTTGCTCTATAATACCTCAAGTCATCCAGTTAGCAATCTCAGGGCATAACGCTCACATGCAGCCTCCAAAAAAGATTTTAGTCATAATAAACTGATTCAATAGCAATTTTTAAGCGATATTTTGTTTTCCACTAATCTCTAACAGACTGGCTAATCAGAACTAGGCATCAACTCAATAGCAAATATCCCAAAATCATTGTTATTACCATGATTACTGAATTTAGTTCTAAATTCCCCAAGTACT
The DNA here is from genome assembly GCA_029747015.1 of Carnegiea gigantea. Taxonomy (NCBI): domain Eukaryota; kingdom Viridiplantae; phylum Streptophyta; class Magnoliopsida; order Caryophyllales; family Cactaceae; genus Carnegiea; species Carnegiea gigantea. The sequence continues at coordinate 3,278 of JAKOGI010002134.1, forward strand.
GACTACTAACTCGGATTCTAACATGCATTAACTAAAATCAGTAAAATTCATTGAAAATTAGTAATAATTTAGGAGGAGAGAAACACCTACCTCGATTTCAAGCTAGAGATTCATTCAAAGGCTGCTGGGCTCAACTTCGAATGCTGGAAAACTGAGATTTTGACCCCCTCACAGCAGTCACGCCGAACCCATGTGAAAAAACCCAAAATCAGCTAAACTTGGCTCACTGATTCGAAGTTGTCGTTGATGTTTTGGCTATGAACTAGGAAGCCTAAATAGAGCCTCTGGACCCTCGCTGCGGCTACACCCAAACCAATGGTCGTACAACTCCAGTCTGCCTACTGCTACCGCGAATTCGAACCCCTCAACCCTCTCTTTGGTTGCTCCTTGGCTTGAAATCGCCTTAGATTTATGGTGGAGGACGGTAATGGCGTGGCTGTGGTAGATTTGGAAAATGCTCGGTGCCCTGGGGTCGACAGAGAAGACCATAAACTTGGTTGGTCTGGGTTTGGGTCTGCTACGAGATATGGAGAACAGGGGATGGTGCGGTTGGCGGTGGTGCTGGGTCGCGCACAGGCACCGTTGTGGCCCTCCCATGCCCCCTGGTGGCAATGTGGGTGGAGGAGGAAGGAGAAGAGGAAGATGAGGAGCAGAGAAAGAGAGAGATGGGGGTCGAGGGGCTCGTGTCTGCGAGGAGGAGGAAGAAAAGGTCTCGCGCAATTTTACCAAAATACCCCTCGTCCCCTATTTTTGTTTCAAACTTGCCCAATACTTAACACCGCTAGTCTAATCTCGTACCCCGTATTCCAAACCCGAACCGATAACACATTGCTCCGTCGATTATTCATTCCCAATATATCAAGCTTTGAATTAATAAACAAAGAAACTAATTCGAAGGTTGACGATCTAATTGTATTCGTATTCCTACTTGATTTAGTACCCGATAATAATCCTTATGAATGCTTATTAGAAATCATTGAAAAATTTTGAAAACAAATAATAATAATAGCACTAATAGCAACAATAATATTCTTTTGAATAAAATTATCGCTCATTGTAAAGCTTGTCATAGAGCTACAAATTAAAGCACTACTTTGATTTATAAATAAAATTTATAGCATAGTAGATTAGGGATCAATCCCACGAGGAAATATTATGATAGTAAGCTAGTTTACGTCTAATTAAATTTACTACTTTAATTTATTTTACTTTCTATTTATATTACTAAAACAAATCAAATTAAACATGTAAAAATCTGGAAAAAATACTTAATACTGCTCCTAACTATTCTAAATTTAATTCTGGCAATAAAAACATTAAATAGCTATTCTAAGTATTCTGGAAAAATAAAAACAGAAATAATCACACAATATTAGACTGAAATTTAAAACAAAAAATAGAAAGCAGAAAATTAATATTCAAAATCACAGAAAGCAATCTAAATTAATATTCTACAAGTTTATAACTTTATATCTCAAAAACTACATGTTATTAAATTCAAAAAAGTAAAATAGAAAATTAACTATAGAAAATTAAAATAGAAAATAAAATCTGAAATTAGAGAAATAATGAAATGCACTGATATAAATACAAAAATAAATAAAAAAGTACATAGATTTTAGAATATAATTTTATGGACTTAATAAAACCCGAAAAATGTGAAATAAAAATTAAAAACATAAATTTCGGATTTATTAAAAGAAAAAACTGCACATATCCAATTCACGAAATAATTTTGAAAAATTATCAAATAATTTTGAAAAATTATCAAATAATTTTAGAATATTTTGAAATTAAATAGAGGCAAATTAGGATACTATATAAACCCTAAAACTAATAAAGTACGAAAAACACAAAAGGAACTATTTAAAACCTAATTTCTAACCAACCGGTAAATAAATGGCAAAATAGAATAGAAAATAAATATGAAAATTTTAATCACACTAAAAACCAGAATATAACTAATCTAAAATTATGAAAACATTCCTAAAAGACTACTCTTTTGGGCGAGTAAACAAAATTTATATTAAAGCTTATAAATTTAAGAATTAAAATTGACAAACTAAAGAAATTGACTAAAAAGCAACCAATAATTATCAAAGATACGAAATTTATGAAAAATACTTAGCATAATCTATATCCACAATGCAAATTAATATTTATTATCAACACACTAATTGACTTATTCATGAGTTAGACTGTAGAAGACACCTACCAGCAGATTTTCCCCGTTTTTCCTTATATTTAGTTTATTTAGGTCCAGTCCTAACATAAACCGTCCTAGTATCGATAATCCTAATACCAACGCAAGAATTTAATCAAACTAGAGCATTAAATATTAGAAAAACATCATCTAACGCCTTGTAACCAATTTACCAGCAAATTAATTTAACGAAGATCTAAAATGACTACCTAATTAAAAGAGATGGGTTTGAGCAATCCATGATTAATTAGGGTGACACTTATGCCTAAAAGACTATAACGTTTACGTACTAAATCCATTTAAACTATCATATGAATTTATATTAAACTAGTTAGCATGCATTCAAATTAATCTAATGTGAATATCATAAACGATGAATACTAATTGTTATAGAATCATGAATAAAAATCTACTAGATAATAAAGCACAAAACGTGTTTCAAAATAATTAATTTAGCATAGTTTCAAATAGATTATGCTAAATACAAGGAAATTACTCACTCATATTAAAAATAAAATCACCACAATTAACTAAAGATTTCATGTTCAACACTAAACCAAACAACAACAAAAAAGAAAAATAAAATAAAATAAAATAAAAATAGAAAAACGGCACCAGAACAATATTAGTCGTGGAATGATGATGGTAGATGGCGATGATTATGATAGTCGTGAGATGATGACGATGGATTCATGATGATGATAGTGATGAAGATGTTGTGATGATGATGGTGTGATAAGGTTAGGCATGAGGCATTTAGAGGGGATGGCGTGAGACTTGTGATGGGGTCAGGCGTGAAAGGGTGCTTCTTGTGATGAGTGATGGAGAGAAGGAGGCTTCTTCTAATTTATACGGTGAGGCGTGGAGATGGTTTTTCTTTATAATATTATTCTACTAGGGTTTTCTCCTTTAAACTCCTTCTCTTCCAAGTTTTCTAATTTCTCTTCAATTAGGAGTAATAATTTTGTAACCGTAGTCCAAATAAATCATTATGGAAATAGTATTTTTTCTTAAATCATTATTTTTGGACCGACTTGATAACTTAGCATGTAAAATCTGAACTTCGATGTATTCTCTTCTTCTCTTTATTTCATTAAAGCTTAGCCTGAAAAATATATAAAATAAAGTAAATTAGACGAAATAATATATATATAATATAATTAAAATAATTATTAAAATAATACATGATTTATGACATGACAAATTCCCCCACACCTAGACTTTGGACGTCCTCGTGCAAAGAAATCTGGGACTCGACCTAAAAACTGACCGTCTTTCTTTCTTATAAAGTCATGCATAAATATGATATTTGTACTAGGCATTGACTTGCTTTAAAAAAGGTTTTATTCAAGATTAATTAGTTTTCCTTCCAATAAGTAAATAACTACTAGACATTCAACTACCATCAAAGAGCTTCTTCATCAGCCTCATAACATTTCTTTAATGAAGTAACAAGAGCAATAATCATACACCTCTTTTAAGCACACATACACCGATCAGGAGGTCTAAAAAGTTTACGATAGAAAAATTGAACTATGGTATGGCTATAGAGACAATTAAACTGGAAGGAATAACTCATTAAAATTGATTCTAAACTTACCTTGTAATTCTTTTTTTTTTCTTTTTTTTTTTCAAACTCCAATTGCACATATATTCGAAACCCATATAGGGTCTTAGAAATTAAACACCCCCTGTCTCGCATTCACCTGAATAGAGGTGCTGAAGTTAGCAGTTTATTCTCATCATTGTTTTATTTCTTTATTTACTAACTCTTAGTTTGGTATGAGACATTGATTGGCCCAAAAGGGGCATGACTCTCCCAACATGGGTTACTCCATGCATAAGGCTTAACCTGAGACCTAAAGTTAAGGGGAAAAAGTGCCGAGCCATCTATTCCTACCCATGTTGGTAATCTAACCTTTTTCTCTTTTCTTTTTTTTCACCTTTTTTTTCAAACAAGAAAAGTCACAATTTTAATGAGTTATTCTACTAATTCAATAGTCTAGGAAATAGACTAGGTCATTTTATTGCCTCTGAAGTAGCTATGTAACGTGATCAAATAAAATGGATAATCATAATAGTTACTCATCACAGATATATATGAAGATCAACTCAAACTTCTTTGAATGACAGTTAGCATGCTCAGAAGTTTTCACTCATAGAAGAATAAACTAAAAATAGATTAAAAAAATAAAAAATTTTGAGCGAGCAAGCCTAGCAAAAATTCATATTCATGCATTATTTATAAGAAAATCACAATTTTTTTTTTAAGAATGAATACTGCAGGAACAAAATGCATGATGCACTCTTCCCCCCACACTTAATTCATGCATTGTCCCTAGTATATGCAAAAAGATAAAAATAATAAAGATAAAAGTAAATTAAATGTATACTTCCCTAAAAAACCGTTGAGTTGCTTCCCAACCAGCGCCTTTGTTTACTGTCGTTGGCCCGACGCAACTGAGTTCATGGATCCTCTAGTCGGATCTCCTCCACTAAGCATACCTGATCTTCTTCATAAAAGTGCTTCAGTCTGTGACCATTTACCTTGAAAATTTTGTTAGTAGCAAAGAATTTAATCTCAATAGCACCATGTGGATAAGTCTTTACTACCATAAAAGATCCTAGCCATCTAGAGTTCCACTTACCAGGTAAGAGTCTCCATTTTGAATTGAATAACAACAATTTTTCACCCACCTGAAATTCTTTCCTACTAAGCTTAGCATCATAAAAAAAAAGCTTTGGCTTTATCTTTGCAGACCACTGAATTGTCATAGGCTTCTAAACGGATCTTTTCCAATTCTTGCACTTGCAACTTACGCTCCTTTCCGACTAAATCATAATCTAAATTACATTGCTTCATAGCCCAATATAATTTATGCTCAAGTTCTACAGGGAGATGACATGCTTTATCAAAAACTAACCTATAAGGTGACATACCTATAGGTGTTTTATATGCAGTCCTATAGGCCAAGAGAGCTTCCTCTAACCTAAGACTCCAATCTTTCTTATCTAGTCTAACAACCTTTTCTAACATGCCCTTAATCTCTTTATTGGAGATTTTGGCTTAGCCATTGGTTTGGGGATGATTACTAGTGGACACCTTATGAGTTACATGATATTTGGCTAACAAGGCACCTGAGGTTCTATTACAAAAATGTGTTTCCTATCACTAATGATTGCTTTAGATACTCCATGTCTAGGCAGAATAAGAGATTTAACAGGTTTCACCACAGTTTTAGCATCATCAGCTCTAGTAGCCACAACTTCAATCCACTTAGATGCATAGTCAACAAGCATAAGAATGTAAGTAAAACCAAAAGAAGGCGGAAAAGGTCCTATAAAATCAACACCCATACGTGAAAAATTTCACAAACATACACATTATGCAGAGGCATTTGATTCCGTCTAGATAAATTGCCTGTCTTCTGGTATGCTTCATATTTTTTGCAAAATTCATAGGCATCCCTAAAAATAGTAGGCCAATGAAATCCATATTCAAGAACTTTGTGTGACGTTCTTTTAGGTCCAAAATGTCCCCCACTTTTGGAAAAGTGATAGAAAGTTAAAATTGAATGAAATTCACTGTCATCTGCACAACGCCTTATAATCTGATCTCCACAAAATTTGCACAAATGTGGCTCATCCCAAACATAATATTTAGATTAAGCTCTTATATTCCCCTTTTGGCCTCTAGACAAGTCTATAAGAAAGGTTTTGGTTACTATATAATTAACCATATCAGCATACCAAGGCAGTCTATCAGTGATAGCATATAAAGTCTGATTAGGAAAACAATCACTTAATGGATTCCTACTCTCCCCATTATCTAGCCTACTTAGATGGTCAGCTACTAAAGTTTTAGCTTCTGGCTTGTCTTTAATCTCCAATTGAAATTCTTACAGTAGTAGGACCCATCTAATCAATCTTACCTTTGAGTCATTCTTACTTAACATATGTTTAATAGCAGAATGATTAGTATAAACAGTAACTTTAACACCCAACAGATAAGGATGAAACTTTTCTAGAGCAAAAACAATAACATACATTTTCTTTTCTATAGTAGTGTAGTTACACTATGCTGGGTCAAGAGTTCTGGAAGCATAATAAATCACATAAGGTACCTCCCCTACTCTTTGACCTAAGACTGCCCCTACTGCCTTATCATTAGCATCACACATCAGTTCAAAAGGCAGGGCTAGTTAAGGGGTTGTACTATAAGAGTGGTGGTCAATTGCAACATGAACTGGTCAAAAGCTTTCCTACAGTCCTCATTAAAATCAAATAAAGCATCTTTTGCAAGTGAAGCACATAAAGAAGAGGCAATCTTAGAAAAATCCTTGATAAATCTCCTATAAAATCCAACGTGACCTAGAAATGACCTCACCTCCTTGATACACTGTGGACAGGGAAAAGATTGAATGATTTCTACTTTAGCCTTCTCAACCTCTAAGCCCTTGGATGACACTAAATGACCTAGTACTACCCCATGCTCCACCATGAAATGACACTTTTCGAAATTAAGCACTAAATTAGTCTTAATACAATACTTAAGTACTAATGTAAGATGATGCAAGCACTCATCAAATGAATCACCATGTGATGTAAGTCTCAAGGGTAGGAACAACCCAAGCTAACTTACAACAAGAACACGATCAACTCAAGTGAAAAACTCACGGATCTAAGGATGCACGGCCGTGCTTAAGGACACGGTATGACCGTGCCAAAGTTCTGCCTAGCACGCCTAGATTTGTGACTCCTCACGGTTTGAGATGGATTTGTGTTTGCACTCAAAACTAAATCAAAGCAAGAAACCTTGGCCTTGATTGAGCTTGAAAAGAATATGAAAAGGAAAAGGAGACGTGGGGAATGAAGTTCACTGATTAGAACACGAAAAGAGAGAGCTTATGGTTTAAGGAATCCAAAAGCTAACTTCATGAACTTTAAGTGAATTCAATGGAATTTGGATAGTTCTAAGCCTTGTGATTAGATAAGATACACCACTAATCACTTAGCTTAGGGCCCTTAACCTTTGATTAGGATAAGATACACCACCTAATCAATGATTAAGACTCACTTGAACACCACCTTAATCGGCCTAATTAAGGATAAGCAAGTTAAGTGTTTAAGAGGAACTCAAGACACAAAGTCTTTGCTTTCTTTCAATACTCAAGCTTCTTTTTTTACAAAAAGGGAAGCAAAGGCATTTATAAAGCCCTTGGTTACATGAAAACAAGCTTTCCTTCTAGGCAAGGAAAGGTATTAAAACTAATCCTATGCTTAAGTACACAGTTTAAGCTTAAACATGCATAATCTGAAAGTTTAAGCTACAAAACACAAGATTTCTCTTTTAAACTTTTTCCTAAGCTTTAAGAAACCTTGTTGACTCAATTTCCCAGCTAGGAAGGCAAGAGTGCACGGCTAGCCACCTCAAAAGGACTGAAAAATGCATGTGTGCCATGTCATGCTTGAGTGGTCGAATGAGAGCTTGCAAAATGGTGGTGTTTCACTTGCTCCACGTGTCTCTCTCACAAGTGGCTGGGTGGTGGTTCATCAAGCAGCTCAAAATGACCTAGTTGGCAGTCTTCCACCTTAAGCAAACCCCTTGAAGGAGGAAAACTACTAGGCTAAGTAACCGGGTGTCAGTCAGCCGGTTTCTGCCTCAACTTGCAACGCATGCTTGACACTTCAAATGATGACTAATTGCTACGTTTCTTACATGGATGGAAACCTCAAGATGTCTAGATTACCCTCCTTTTTGAATCATAGCAATTGGACGTCATTTGCCCCTTGAATAGCCTGATTCCCAAAACCGTGCAGATTGGACTCCAAAACAGCACAGGTTTACTAATTAGCTTAATTCACTAACCAATTGAACTCCAAATCTGGTAATTCCAATTGGAAATGAAAGCTAAGATCTTAAGCTTTTCAGGGATGCAAAAATTGGACACTTAAACCTCATGGAAGATTAAGAAATATAATCTCCAAAACCGGGTAAAATCTGGATGTAAACTGTCTTTAGGGCAGTTTGACTTAAACATAGATTTTGGATGAGCAAATGAACTCCAATGAGGCTGAAACTTATTTTATTAGAAACCTAACATCCTAGGGTTTATGAGAACACCAAAATCAAGGACTTAAGTCACCCCAAAATTAGGTGACCATAATCAGATTTCACGGGTAAGTGCAATCTGACCCGGCAGCATGGTGTATTTTGATGTCTAGGCTTGTTTTTGATTTTTGGTTCTTGCCTAAACATTCTGGAAGTGAGGGATGACCACCAGAACTCCATCATTCTCCCCTTGTTGAGAAGAATTTGTCCTCAAATTCACCAAGGACGTACTGCCCAAAAGCAAACAAAGGTGAACTAGGCTGAAAAAGGATCAACTCTTCAAATAAGCTTGGTTTAAACTTTGCTTCTGTATTCCTCACATCAGCCATGTGAAACTTAAGTGGGTGTTGAAATGAATGGATGGGGGGTGGGTTTGGATTTTGCTTTGGGGGAGTAAATTGAGCAAGTTTAGGACTTGAGCATGTGAGATCCTGGATAGATGTGAATGGAACGATTTTGTGGGGAAAGGATGGGATATGGTCTTGCTCCTTTGGAATGAATAACATACAAACATGAATATTCGTATGTTGTTCATGCTCTTCTTTATGAAAATTTGGAGACATCTTCTCCAAGAGTAGCATTTCGCCTTCATCAGCAGTGATCTCAATTTCTTCAAGGTCTTCTTCTTGAGTTTCTTCCTCCTTTTCTTCCTTTCCAATTGCCTCCCACTCAGCCAGAGTAATGCTTCTTCGATTGACACAATCGGCGGCTATGTGTCCAAATCCTTGGCACTTAAAACATCGGGAAGTGCCATGCTTGGGTTTAAGTTACGAGGGTAGGCTTTGTAGTGGTGTTTGGTTCTTTTGTGGAGTAGGAAGTGGGGGGGCCATGGGTTTAGGGACAAGATTTGGGCTCCCCTTGTTGAATGGTTGTTCTTGAGGAAGGAATGTGGGAACTTCTTCACGAGTATGAAATCGAGACCTTCTTTGTTGTTCCACTTTGTGAGCTAGGACACAGATCTCATCAAAAGTGGTAAAGGCTTGCAATTCAACCACGTTGGCTATCCTAGGATCAAGCCCTCCTAGGTAACGAGCCATGGTTTGTTCTTCAGGCTCATGAATGTTACATTTAATCATGAGTTTCTCAAACTCACGTGTGTATTCTTCTACATTCATTTTGCCTTGAGTAAGATGGTGAAAGAGCATGTAGTTGTTTTGGACATAAGTAGACGGCAAGAACCGTGCCTTCATCTTAGATTTCAACTTGTCCCAAGTATTGATCTTGCTCTTTCTTTCTCTAGTTCTCTTAGCATTGAGGTTTGTCCACCATAAGGAGGCATATTTCCTCAGTCTAAGAGCAACCAATTTCACCTTCCGATCCTCTGGAATCTCCTTGTACTCGAAAATCCGCTCAACAGTTTGTAACCATTCAAGGAATTCATCTGGGTCAAGCTTACCCTCAAACTCAGGAATTTCAACTTTGAAATCGTTTGAGTTGAAAGTAGGCCGTGTTCTTCTTCTCGTCCTTTCGAATGGTACATCATCTTCAGAGAAAGATAACGCATTGCTAGCTTCCTCTTCATGGACGTAATCCGTCCGAATTTGAATGCTTGGTGGCTCTTGGAACTTTTGCTTTTGTTTCATGTAGTTTCCAAGTTGTTTTCTCAAGTACTCATTTCGAGCCTTAAGTTCTTGATTGGATATAGAGATTTCATGCATCTGCCTGGCCATTGCTTCAAGTTTCTCTTCTATGGTCATGCTAGAACTCATGTTGGAAGTTTGGATGAACAGGATTGTGTTTGAGTTTCGAAATCAGAGATAAGCTGGGAAAGGCGTGTGGTAGGTTCCAGGTAAGGATGAACTTGCTCTGATACCAAAATTGATGTAAGTCTCAAGGGTAGGAACAACCCAAGCTAACTTACAACAAGAACACGATCAACTCAAGTGAAAAACTCACGGATCCAAGGACGCACGGCCGTGCTTAAGGATACGGTATGACCGCGCCAAAGTTCTGCCTAGCACGCCTAGATTTGTGACTCCTCACGGTTTGAGATGGATTTGTGTTTGCACTCAAAACTAAATCAAAGCAAGAAACCTTGGCCTTGATTGAGCTTGAAAAGAATATGAAAAGGAAAAAGGAGACGTGGGGAATGAAGTTCACTGATTAGAACACGAAAAGAGAGAGCTTATGGTTTAAGGAATCCAAAAGCTAACTTCATGAACTTTAAGTGAATTCAATGGAATTTGGATAGTTCTAAGCCTTGTGATTAGATAAGATACACCACTAATCACTTAGCTTAGGGCCCTTAATCTTTGATTAGGATAAGATACACCACCTAATCAATGATTAAGACTCACTTGAACACCACTTTAATCGGCCTAATTAAGGATAAGCAAGTTAAGTGTTTAAGAGGAACTCAAGACACAAAGTCTTTGCTTTCTTTCAATACTCAAGCTTCTTTTTTTACAAAAAGGGAAGTAAAGGCATTAATAAAGCCCTTGGTTACATGAAAACAAGCTTTCCTTCTAGGCAAGGAAAGGTATTAAAACTAATCCTATGCTTAAGTACACGGTTTAAGCTTAAATATGCATAATCTGAAAGTTTAAGCTACAAAACACAAGATTTCTCTTTTAAACTTTTTCCTAAGCATTAAGAAACCTTGTTGACCCAATTTCCCAGCTAGGAAGGCAAGAGTGCATGGCTAGCCACCTCAAAAGGACTGAAAAATGCATGTGTGCCATGTCATGCTTGAGTGGTCGAATGAGAGCTTGCAAAATGGTGGTGTTTCACTTGCTCCACGTGTCTCTCTCACAAGTGGCTGGGTGGTGGTTTATCAAGCAGCTCAAAATGACCTAGTTGGCAGTCTTCCACCTTAAGCAAACCCCTTGAAGGAGGAAAACTACTAGGCTAAGTAACCGGGTGTCAGTCAGCCGGTTTCTGCCTCAACTTGCAACGCATGCTTGACACTTCAAATGATGACTAATTGCTACGTTTCTTACATGGATCGAAACCTCAAGATGTCTAGATTACCCTCCTTTTTGAATCATAGCAATTGGACGTCATTTGCCCCTTGAATCAGCCTGATTCCCAAAACCGTGCAGATTGGACTCCAAAACAGCACAGGTTTACTAATTAGCTTAATTCACTAAACCAATTGAACTCCAAATCTGGTAATTCCAATTGGAAATGAAAGCTAAGATCTTAGGCTTTTCAGGGATGCAAAAATTGGACAGTTAAACCTCATGGAAGATTAAGAAATATAATCTCCAAAACTGGGTAAAATCTGAATGTAAACTGTCTTCAGGGTAGTTTGACTTAAACATAGATTTTGGATGAGCAAATGAACTCCAATGAGGCTGAAACTTATTTTATTAGAAACCTAACATCCTAGGGTTTATGAGAACACCAAAATCAAGGACTTAAGTCACCCGAAAATTAGGTGACCATAATCAGATTTCACGGGTAAGTGCAATCTGACCCGGCAGCATGGTGTATTTTGATGTCTAGGCTTGTTTTTGATTTTTGGTTCTTGCCTAAACATTCTGGAAGTGAGGGATGACCACCAGAACTCCATCACCATGTAAAGTAAAATCATCCATAAAAACTTCCATGATTTTGGTAATAAAATCAGAAAAGATACTCATTATACATCATTGAAATGTAGCAGGTGCATTAAATAGATCAAAAGGCATCCTTCTAAAAGCATAGGTGCTAAAAGGACAGACAAAAGTGGTCTTTTCCTGATCCTCAGGAGCTATAGGGACCTGAATATAACCTGAATAGCCCTCTAGAAAGTAATAATGTGACCTCCCAACTAGTCTCTCTAACATTTGGTCTATAAAAGGCAATGAAAAATGGTCCTTCTTTGTGGCCTTGTTAAGCTTTCTATCGTCAATGCACACTCTCCAATCACTCTGGACTCTAGTAGGAATTAACTCACCTTCCTTATTTTGCACTACTGTTGTTCCCCCTTTTTAGGAACCACATGGATAGGACTAACCCATTTAGAATTAGCGATAGGGTATATCACTCCATTATCCAACTACTTAAGAATTTCTTTTTGAACTACCTCCATCATAGGTGGATTTAGTCTTTGCTGAGGGTCTCTTTAGGCTTAGCATCTGATTCTAATGTGATTTTATGTGAACATAATGTGGGTCTAAGTCATTTAAGGTCTGCCAAAGTCCATCCTAACACTTCACTATATTCTCTAAGCACCTTGACAAGTCTATCATCTTGTTCAGATGTAAGTGCATTAGAGATTATAACAGGTAAGGTCTCATCATCCCCTAAATAAACATACCTAAGATTCTCAGGTAATGGTTCTAGTTCTAGCTTAGGGGGTGAAGTGCGAGAGGGCAGTATCTTCGTGTGACTTTCAGACAATTCTAGCTTCCTAGGTCTATCAACTATATGCAATTGCAACAAAGACTCTGTGCTGCCAACTAACTCATCATTAATATGGTAAGACACATTATGAAATACAAACTGATCCAAACCTTGAGTAAGTATAGTTAACAATTCATCATCATGAAACAGTTCATAAGCATCTCGGGACAATTCATCAATCACATCAAGTGCACACAGATAGTTCACATCAGCAGGAAATCTCATAGCATCAAAAATATTGAATTTAATAATTTCATCATCAAATTCCATAGTCAGTGTTCCTGCATACACATCTATTTTTGTCCTAGATGTTTTAAGAAATGGTCTACCAAGCAATATGGAAATATTATGGCATGCATCACCCATGTGCAATACATAAAAATCAGCATGAAAAATAAGCTCATTGACTTGGACTAAGACATCTTCTAAAAGTCCATCTGGGTATGCATTACTGCTATCAGCTAACTGAATAATTAAATCAGTTTTCTTTAACTTTCCTAAGTGCAGTTTGCCATAAATGAACCTAGGTATCACATTAATGGAAGCTCTTAAATCAATCATAGCTTTACCAAAGGAGACGTTTCCAACTTTATAAGGAATAGAAAATACACCTAGGTCCTTACATTAATTAGAGGGAAGTTTCTTTTGGAAAACAGCAGACACATTTTCCCCTACACTTACCTTTTCATTCCCTTTCAGTTCACGTTTTGCAGTATAAAGCTCTTTAAGGAACTTGGCATAATGAGGCACCTACTTTTATGGCATCTAGGAGAGGAATGTTGATCTCTACCTTCCTAGATGTTTCTAAGATTTATTGGTTTGCCTCATCTACCTAAGGGGTTTTCTCTCTCAGTCTACTAGAAAAAGGTGGTAATGGCTTATAAAGTTCCTGCTTATCCTCACATACTTCCTTAACATTAGAGGCGGCGTCTTGATCTTGGTTAGGTTCAGGTTTGTTGACCTCTATTTCATGCTCTACCTCTCTATTCTTCCCAAGTTCCTTAAAGTCTTTCCCACACCTAAGTGTCATGACACTCATATTTTCCTTCAGGTTCTGGAATGGTTAAGATGGTAATCTATGTTGTATTTGGGCCTAGAGGTTGCTAACTATGATATCAATAGCAGTCTACCTCTTTTGGACCTATTTAAGAGTCATCTCTATATTTTGAAACCTAGTGTCAACCTCCTTTTTCTTGTCAGCCATCTTTTTTATGACTTGCTCTAAAAGGAAATTTGTTCTATCCTGAGCATATGGTTGATATGATGGTTGGCCAAAACTTGGGGGGTTGTTCCTAGGTCCATACCTAAGGTTAAGGTGGTCTCTCAATTCTTCATTATAAGTGTTGGAGTATGGGTCATACTTCCTTGGGCACTGGTTAGAAAACATTGCATTCACATCACCCCCTTGAAGTGTAGGGTACGCATTAGTAGCATATCCCTCTAAATAGCAAATACCACACACCACTGCTTTTGAAACTCCTCCAGTGACGAGTTTAAACTCCTGCAGATGGATCTAAACTAAGCTCATTGACCTTCCTAAATTGGGGTTCCTAGTTCCAAATTATTGAGTGTTTTGCACTATGATATTAAACAATTCCTCAACCTGAGCTGGAGTCTTATTAACCAAAGTCCCCCCACTAGACCATGTTCCTATCTATAGGTAATAAACCTTCATAGAAATATTGAATCAATAATTGTTCAGAAATTTGATGTTGGGAATAACTAGCATATATTTTATTAAACTTTCCTAATACTCATGGAAAGTTTCCCCATTCATTTGTTTAATTCCACATATTTCTTTTCTAACGGATCCAATTCTAGATGCGGAAATTTTTTTTTCTAAAAATGCTTTATGAACTGAAGTCCATGTAGTGAATGTTGTAGGGGGTAAGTAATATAACCAGTCTTTGGTCTTATTCTGAAGTGAGAAAAGAAAGGCTCTCAACCTAATTTGGTCCTAGGTGAGACCCTCAGGCTACATGGTTGAACATGTAATAATGAACTCATTAATATGGCGATATAGGTCCTCATCAAGCAATCCATGAAACTTAGGCAGTAAGTTTAAAAATCCAGCGTTCAATTTCAGTAGTCGGTCTAATACAAGATAAGTAATAGACAAAGGTTGAGTTTCCAAATTAGGAGCAGCAAGTTCACGTAAAGTAGCCATCTCAACTTTAACAACTTCATAACTTATCGATTCGGAGCTTACAGATTCATAATCACTCACTTTATTTTCAGATACCTCAAAAGTATGCTTCTTTTTCTCTTCGATCATGTGACCACTCCTTAATCTCATAAACTAAATAACCTCCAAAAATAAAATAGTAGAGTTAAAACAAAACAATAAAAGTAGTAAAATTAAATAGAAGTGAACTAACGATTTTATTTTCTTTCTCCATCAACGGCGCTAAAATTTGTAAAGTTTGCCGTAGAGCTACAAATTAAACAACTATTTTGATTTATAAATAAAATTTATAGCATAGTAAAGTAGGGATCGATTCCATAAGGAAAGATTATCATAGTAAGCTAGTTTAAATCTAATTAAATTTACTAGTCTAATTTACTTTACTTTCTCTTTGTATTACTAAAACAAATCAAATTAAACAAGTAAAAATCTTAAAAAAACACTTAATACTGCCCCTAAATATTCTAAATTTAATTCTGAAAATAAAAAATTAAATAGCTATCCTAAATATTCTGGAAAAATAAAAATAGAAATAATCACACAATATTAGACTGAAAATTAAAATAGAAAATAGCAAACAGAAAATTAATATTAAAAATCACAAAAAGTAATCTAAATTAATATTCTGCAAGTTTCTAACTTTATATCTCCAAAATTAAATGTAATTATTTCAGAAAAATTAAAATAGAAAATTAACTACAGAAAATAAAACCTGACACTGGAGAAATAATAGACTGCACTAATATTAATACAAAAATAAATAAACAAAAGTACCCATATTTTAGAATATAATATTCTGGACTTAATAAAACCCTAAAAACATAAAATAAAAATTAAAAACATAATTTTCAGATTTATTAAAATAAAAACCTGCACATATCCAATTTACGAAATAATTCTGAAACATTATCAAATAATTTTTGAATATTCCAAAATTAAATAGAGGCAGATTAGGATACTATATGAACCCTAAAATGGAATAAAAGATGAAAAAGCACAAAAGGCACTATTTTTAACCTAATTTCTAACCAACCGGTAAATAAATGGCAAAATAGAATATAAAATAAATATGAAGATTTTAATCACACTAAAAACCAGAATATAACTAATCTAAAATCACTAAGACACTCCTAAAAGATACTCTTTTGGGGGTGTAAATAAAATTTATATTAAAGCTTATAAATTTAAGAATTAAAATTGACAAACTAAAGAAATAAACTAAAAAGCAACAAATAATTAGCAAAGATACCAAATTTATGAAAAATACTTACCATAATCTATATCCATCATGCAAATTAATATTTATCATCAACACACTAATTAACTTTTCCATGAGTTAGACAGTAGAAGATACTCACGAGCAGATCTTTCCCATTTTTCCTTATATTACAGTTTGTTTAAGTCCAACCCTAATATAAACCCTCCTAGTACTGATAATCCTAACACCAGCACAAGAATTTAATCAAACTAGAGCATTAAGCATTTGAAAAATATCATCTAACGCTTTGTAACTAATTTACCAGCAAATTGATTGAACAAAATCTATAATGATTGCCTAATTAAAAGAGATAGGTTTGAGCCATCCACAATTAATTAGGGCGATACTTAAGCCTAAAAGGCTATAACGTTTATGTACTAAAACCTTTTAAACTATCATATGCATTCGTAATAAACTAATTATCATGCATTCCAATTAATCTAACACGAATATTATAAACGATAAATACTAATTGTTATAGAATCATGAATAAAAATCAATTAGACAATAAAATATAAAACTTGTTTCAAAATAACTAATTTAGCATGGATTCAAATGGGTTATACTAAGTACAAGCGAATTACTCACTCATATTAAAAATAAAATCACCACAATTAACTAAAGACTTCATGTTCAACACTAAACCAAACAAAAAAAAAAGAAAATAAAATGAAGTAAAATAAAAATAGAAAAATAGCATTAGAACAATATTAGCCTTGGAATGATGATGGTAGATGATGATGATTATGATAGCCGCGGGATGATGATGATGGATTCACGATGATGATGATGATTCACGATCATGACGGTGATGAAGATGTTGTGATGATGATGGCGTGATGAGGTTAGATGTGAGGGACTTAGAGGGGATGGCGTGAGACTTTTGAGGGGATTAGGCGTGAAAAGGTGCTGCTTGTGATGAGTGATGGAGAGAAGGAGGCTTTTTCTTATTTATGGGTTGGGGCGTGGAGATGGTTTTTTTAATAATATTATTCTACTAGGGTTTTTTTCTTTAGACTCCTTCTCTTCCAAGCCTTCTAATTTTTCATCAATTAGGTGTAATAATTTTGTAACCCTAGTCCAAATAAATCATCATGGAAATAATATTTTTTTATAAATCATTATTTTTAGACCGACTTGATAACTTAGCGTGTAAAATCTAAACTTCGACTTCTTCTCTTCTCCTCTTTATTTCATTAATACTTAGCCTGAAAAATACATAAAATAAAGTAAATTAGACGAAATAATATATACAATATAATCAAAATAATTATTAAAACCATGGTTGATTTATGGCTTAACACTCACATAAGCACATCAACAATAATTTAACTTGTATTGTTACTAAAATACGATTTTATAACGTCAAAAGGCAAGGTAGTCAGCTTAACGTAGAATAAAAGACGTGGGTATTACATTCTTCTCCCCTTAAAAGAATTTCGTTTTCAAAATTCTAAAGCTCAGTTCAATCGTATCTAAGACGTGCGCACACTTGACACAATCTACACAAATCGCACTAGAATCTGAAATCTTGATTACAATTAATTGGAACTTAAAAGGGGCTTATGGTATCCAGTCTCCTCTTTGGCAATTCTCTTCGAGCGGCTACTCACTCTATTTAGGTGCCGAGAGCAATCCCATAGAAGGGCGGCAAATGAGTTGGCATAAAAAACCATATTAAGCTTGTTTTACAAAGGAACACAGACTTTCAATTATCTAGATTCAAGCAACATAGTAAACAACTCTATGTATATGTGTCATTATGAATCAACACCTAAAGGTATGACATTTAGGCCATGACATCTTAAGGTCATATACAGATAGTTTCTTTCTAAAGCATGAATTCAAATCACTGTTAAGACAAAACGGAGGCTCCAATAACACATAGAGTATTAAGGGCATCACATAAGCAGCATGTAGCATCACTTTGGAACATGGCATCGCATAGAATCAACATCTCAACAGTCTCAAGTCTAGGAATCATAAGAAAGATGAATTTATCTAACACGTATATAGTAAGCAGTTTACAAGGGGAAAACATATGCAACTGACATTCCTATGTTTATACATCAATCATAACTAACTTTTAGGCCTTTTATTCATGGCAACTTAGACAGAACATGTCAAAGTCGCATGAAGGGGGTTAACTTAATCAGGTTCATTCGATAGCATGAGGATATTAAATCACTCTAAGGTCAAATTAGTCAACTAGGAAGCTAATCACATTAAAGTAGTGAAGACATTATATTACGTCACATCACAATGACGGATCATGAAGTGGCACTCGAAATCACATTGATATCACGTAGAGTCAAAACAGAGCACACCCAACACTAAGAATCACAAGTAACATGAACCAGTATTACATGTCTATAAGGTCAATTTAAAAGGAAAACGCTAAGGCAAGAACGTAAGTCAATCGGTGGTAAAAGTCTAGCATAGGTCTAAACTTAAGTCATTTACGGGAGGTAGGTACATGGTTTCTTGGTTATGCTAGATTTAATGCCAAGTTTATGCATTAGGTATCGCACTTATGCCCTAGCTATCATAATATTCTACCTTTACATCTCATTTAGAATTGGTTATTTCTGGATCATGGAAATATGCAACATGATGTCAGACTCATATATTTCTATTATTCACATTGGCAAAGCATGGGTCATTTCCCTAAGGTAACAGGGTGATATATATGGTACAACAATTTCGAAGTCTGTCAGGTTCTTCCTTTTATCTCTATTCTAGTCGTGTTGAGGTTGATATAGCCAGGACACTATCAATCCTATAATAAGAATAGCGTTCCATGCCATGATGAGCATAATGCCTAACTAACTCGTAAGTAACAGTAGTTATATGTTGGGAAGCAAGGAAGACTCCGTATGTGAATAACGATCCTGATTAAGGCCTCATCTAAGTATTAATGGCATGTATCCGGACGGCGCGGAATAAAACTTAGGCAACAATCAACTAGACTCCATCACAATCACCTATATTGACATGCGCGCATGGGAAGTTTTCACTTAGTTCCTGTAGCAATTGAAAATTTACGCAAAAAGGAGTATCGTCTAAAAGAACCTTTAGTCAAGAAAAGCAATCTTTTAGTCACTTACTATCAACTTATCATCAAGACATCAAGCAACAAATGCATCTCGGCATGTAGGTACTCAAAACATTCACTTACACATAGAAACTTACGTTCATAGAACGAAGCTCATACATCATTGTAAAATAAGTACAAGTCTTCACATGCATCAGTAAGGCCCAGCTATATAATTAGAAAGGTCTTTTAATGCGAAAGAAAAATCACTATTTAGAAAGGAACTTAACTTCAAAGTCTTTAGATTCAAAAGGAGAATAGTTTAACTACTTTCACCTCTTTCTCTACCAACCATTGAGTACGTCTGCTCACTCCATTATGGGGCCCAAGGAGCACATCATACTTAAGGGACAAAAATGAGCTTAGAGTTAAGACCTTTCCAAACATTTGAATTCAAATCGAGCGCACTTTAAAATTTCGATTAAATCACCAAAATGCAAATACGAAACAACCATTGTTGAGCCAACACTTAGCTCATTTATAAGAATACAAGTCATTCGGCCTATGCCCTAGCAAATGGTTCATTCATTCAATCAATGAGCTTACGCAAGCCGCACATAGCTTAGGTAAATGCACCAACATTCACAAAAACCCACATTTGCACACAAAAGCAGGCATATATCACATCATCATGAATGCATTCCTAGATAACTATATGAAATACAAGACTCAGGTCGCGTCCCATGGTCGTAGGACCTTGCTCTGATACCATCTGTAACACCCCAAACCCCTAGGGTTAGGAGCATTAACGTTTTCTTAAATCCTACTAAAGCTCTAAGGCGAAACGGATAGAGTTTTGCCTAAAAACTAACCATTCCCTAGGCTTAAAGCCTTATAATAAATCCCTGTAATCAACAGATGCGTAAAGAACTCCAAAATAAGCTCAACGGCTACATGTCTAAGTCCACAATTCTATGAGCCACTCGCCGGAGTATACCACACAATATAGTTCAATAATAAAGAAGGAAATAAAAGATATAACTCGATAGATCATACATCCAGAGTGCTGGGGTTTGTATCCTAAAATGTAACTAACTTCAGCTAAAAAGGGCAACTGGCTAATCAGATGGTTGGCTTACATGGCCATACAGAGTGACTTATAAACAACATGCATTACATGAACTAGTGCACTTTGTTTACATATGTTTGCAACTCTAGGGATACATTATATTACATCGTTTGACACGTGAATCTACTCCTGTATATGCACACGTGACACCTGCTCAAAGTAGGGGTAGACTTCAACCCGGCATAAGTAAATTGACTTCTCTCAGTTACAGTGAAAACATTAGAAAAGGGGAAATAGTAATGGGATGAGGTACCACACACTCAGTGAGTATTTCTCGGCTTTCTTAAAACAAAAACTATTTGCAGACAATAATGATAAGTAGCAGGCACACGTCATTTATATATTACTATCATATTGGGCAGTCATAGTCCCCAAAAGGAATCATCATCACCCTTAAACTTCATACTAGCCACTCAAACTTATTGCTAAGCTCTTGATGACCAAACTTCCCCAATGATCAAGCATTTAGACATATAAGCGAGTAAGTAACAAGGATAGAGCAAAAGTGCTTCCAAATACTCAAATTGAAAACACGATGACTCATGTTTTCTTCAAAGAATATGCACATTTGAAAACTTATATGCTCGATGCATTACAAGGATGTAGCCAAACTTTATTTGAAATTTCATTTAAACTATACTTGAAATGTCATTCATAAGATATGCACGGACACAGGAAGCTTTCTTTCTTTCTTTCTTGAAAATACTTTACTTAGCCTCTTGAGGCTCATATTCTTTAAAAAGAAATCTCTTTCGTATTGGTCCTCTAATGACCCTTATAAGCTTTTTGAATCTCATTCGAACTGGTCTCTTAATGGCCCTTAAAATCTTTCTTTTTCCTGAAATACTTAAACTGGCAAAATGCCAACTACTTTTCTTACTTATTAAGAAAATACTCTAGGCATAAGATCATCATAATGTGTTGGTTGGGTGAGATCTATTCTCAACCCCTAGTGAGACTACCGCTCATGTTAAGCTCTTACTCTCGAGATGTCTACATAATTGGACTTACATCGCCGTCAGGGTCTTCTAGGGTTTCCAACTATTAGGACTACTCCCTAGGCTAGGGATTCCCCCGTTCTAGCAGGTTCACTCCCATCTTTTTATCCATAAGCACAATATCTTAGCTAATTTAAAGTGTATGGCCATATCGGCTATTAGGTTTACTGTCTCCTGCAGCGAAATCAATTATCATGCAATGTACTGCTTTTTAAAATTCTTTAAGTCTTAAAACTATATTCATATAGCTAAAAATAGGCCATTATTCGCTAATAGGTATGGCTACTTTTATTTTTAACCACAAAAAGCCTTCTGTTTCAAAATTTCACTATCAAACACATTGTAAAACTTAATAACATGAAGGGACACATTCAAACACTTTATAATTCAACATGAAAACCTTTTAAAATCATAATGAATTTAAACATATTCGAAACTCAAAGTACTTAGCTAGCGTATATTTTAAACTTAGTTTCATAATAGACATCTTCAGTTGTCATTTTTCAATTCGTTTCAATCTTTCTAAACACAAGAAGGGGATATGAACAAACTTAAGCCTTAAAATGTTTTCGAACTTGCTACTAGTTTGCTTTTTAACTTTCTAAACCTATCGACCATTCAGTTGAGTCACTCACTGAGTAGTTCGACGATTGAGGATCTTTAGCCTGCAAACCACTCAACAAATTAACAGGCAATGGATGAGTATTTAAAAACATTCTTAATTTTGAAAACAAGCTTTTTAACGCCTTTTTAAATATGTCTAGCCTCAAAACTTAATCACATAACATCAGTTAATAACATCAAGAGAGAAGGGTTCACAAGCAGCACATTTGTAACACTTCGCAGGAACAGTTTCAGCAGAATCCACATTAATATTTCATAAACCTCGCAATCCACACGACTGCAGTTAATATCAAACCCAGGCTCCTTTCTCACACAACACCGACCACAAGAATCTCGAATCACTCAATAGTTCCACCTCAAGCCATCCAACTACCAAGCTCAATTTAGTATTGCCATAAACGAACCAATAGTACATGAAACCATATATAAGTGTAACATTCACGCTAATAGCCAAAAACAGAATTTAAACATATCCAATCTAACCTAATAATGACATTTAAATATAATTTAGCTTGCTCTATAATAGCTCAAATCATCCAATTAGCAATCTTACAGCATAACGCTCACATACAGCCTCCAAAATAGATTTTAGACATAATAAACTGATTCAATAGCAATTTTAAAGTGACATTCTGTTTTCCACTAATCTCCAACAGTCCGGTTAGTTAGAACCACGCATCAACTCAACGTGTAAATATCCCAAAATTATCGTTATTACCATGATTACTCAATTTAGCTCTAAATTCCCCAAATACTGACTCCTAACTCAGATTCTAACATGCATTAACTACAATTAGTAAAATTCATTAAAAATTAGTAATAATTTAGGAGGAAAGAAATACCTACCTCGATTCCAAGCTAGAGATTCATTCAAAGGCTGTTGGGCTCAACTTTGAGTGGTGGAAAACCGAGATTTCGATCCCCTCACTGCAGTCACGCCTAACCCATACGAACAGATCCAAAATTATCTGAAATTGGCTCACTGATTCGAAGTTGCAGTTGATGTTTTGGCTACGAATTAGGAAGCCTGAACAGAGCCTCTGGACCCTCACTGTGGCTACACCCCAACCCACAGTCATACAACCCCAATCTGCTTGCTGCTACCGCGAATTCGAACCCCTTAACCCTCTCTTTGGTTGCTCCTTGACCTAAAATCACCTTAGATTTATGGTGGACGGTAATGGTGTGGCTGTAGCAGATCTGGAACATGCTTGCTGCCCCGGGGTTGATAGAGAAGACCACAAATGTGGTCGGTCTGGGTCTGGGTCTGTGGCGAGATGTGGAGAACAAGGGATGGTGGGGTTGGCGGTGGTGCTGGGTCATGCACAAGGACCACCGTTGTCCCTCCCGTGCTCCCTTGTGGCGACGTGGGTGGAGTAGGAAAGAGAAGGAGATGAGGAAGATGAAGAGCAGAGAAAGAGAAATAGGGGTTGGGGGGGCTCAGGCTGCGTGGATGAGGAAGAAAAGGCCTTGCGCGATTTTACCAAAATACCCCTTCTCCCCTATTTTTGCTTCAAGCTTGCCCAATACTTAACACTGCTAGTCTAATCTCGTACTCCATATTCCAAACCCGAATCGATAACGCATTCCTCCGTCAATTATTCGTTTCCAAATATATCAAGCTTCGAATTAATAAATAACGAAACTAATTTGAAGGTTGACGATCCAATCGTATTCGGGTTCCTACTCGATTTATTACCCAATAATAATCCTTATGAACGCTTATTAGAAATCATCGAAAAATTTTGAAAACTAATAGTAGTAATAATAATAATAATAATAATAATAATAATAATAATAATAATAATAATAATAATAATAATAGCAATAATAATTTATTTTAATATAATTATCGGTCACTTAAGTACACCAATAATAATCTAACTTATATTGTTACTAAAATATGATTTTATAGCATTAAAAGGCAAGACAGCCAGCTTAATGTAACATAAAATACGCGAGTATTACACTATTTCTCTCCGGAATCCCTTCGATTTAAGGATTTGATAGATAACAAAAAATTGGGTATTTTCTATAGAATTATGGGTTCATACATTTTCTTTGAAAGTATGTTGGTGACTTTGAAAATTAAAGTTTGAATCAATTCTACGACATATCTCCACAAAATCACCAGTTTTAGAAAATTGATCCAATGCATCTCCTCCAAAAAGGATAGGGCGTAGGTGAATAGCCAGTCGAGCCTCATGGAGCGATAGGCATTAACCCTTGTGAAACTACCACCATTAGTCAGAGCATTTTTAGGGGCGACTCCAGTAGGGACTATGTAAGTAAGTGGGTGAAACTTGAAAGAAATGAATGCAATTAAATTTTTTATTTTTCGGTTCAAAATTATGTCATATATGCATCTTTGCTTCGTGTGCTAGCCTTTGGCAAACGTCAAAGTTTATCGAGAGCGCCTTAGTTAAGCACGCCCCCTAGGATTATCCTTTTACCATTAAAATCATGTGTAATTCCCTGCTACAGTTGGCACTTCCCATTCGGTTGCAGCCCTGCCTCCAACGAGAACCATTATCCTACTCTTTGAAGCACACCACCTCGAAGATAAAAGGAGTTTAGTCCACCTCACCTAAGCATTATGTCCATCAACTCTATTGCATACCCTTTGGACATAGATTCAGGATTAACCTCACACAAATGCTTGCTTTGAATAAATGATAGGTTTACTTTAAGGTCCCTTCTTTTTCTCTTTCCCCTCCAAGTCTTTTCCACAAAAAAAAAAAAATGTTGTTACAATCCTTTTCCTAAGGAAAAAAGAATATCTTCCTTTACTATAATCCCAAATTTTGTGGTTTTTGAAGGCAAAATGGACCCTTAGAGAAAGGACCATCAAGTTTACTTAGTAAGATCATTATCAACAAGCTCCAAAAGCCAAACTTCTCATTCCATGGCAAAAAATGAGATCAACAACAACCACCATTGCAAAGAAGAGGTCGATGCCACTGATTGAATAGCAACTCTCATGCCCAACACACTGGCGAAAATGGAAAGCCAATTTGAGGCTAAGCTTACTAAGCAACAAAAACACATGAATGACCTTGCCAAAAAAGGGCATGAACATGAATATGAAATGGAAAGAGAGGATGACATGCATTCTATCCATTTTATTTATGAAGAAAATTCATAACTAATGAATCAAAGCATTAACAAGCTAGAGTAGCTCTTAAAGAGATCTCAATTATTTAGGAACCAAATTAATAGACCCAACCTCGTACACACCCATGTCAAAAGGGAAGTTGTCTGTCAAGTTTGCTCTTCCTGAAAACTTAAAGTTTACAGGCTTGGACAAATGTTTATCCTATTTGAGGAACTTTGTTAATGTCATGAGCCTAAAAGGCATAGACAAGGTTCTTTTTCCTCAAATATTCTCTCTAACCTTGGTGGAGGTATTGAGCTACTAGTTCCATTCCCTTAACCCATAGAAGGTTAATGCTTGGGATAACATAACCAAAGAATTCTTGTTGCAATATCCTTACAACTAAAAGCTCTACTATACTCCATGATTTAGAATTATCAAAAGCATAAGGAAAGTTTCCTGGAATTTTCTTGCCCGATAGAGGGCAAAGGCCTTTTTGGTCTTGCATTTCCAGATTAAAAAAAGCAAGTTCGTATGATTTTCAAGAACTTGAGGTCGAACTATAATCAGCACATCAATTTCTAGCCCTAAATACATTCATAAAACTACACAATATTGGGATTCTGGAAGAGGAGGAAACATAAAATATGTAACACCTCGCCCAAAGGCAGCAGGCGCGTCACTGTCATGGATGTACGATTAGCTCTCTAAGCTTCTTAACCCTAATTAACATGCTAATAGGCGAGCGTGCTGGAAACTCATAATAAAATCTAACTAAAGTTTGGGAGGGTAGTTCTAAAACATACATTTACATACATACTTAAACCATATCCATAATAGTCCTACACATGTGCAAACTAAAAATATGTCGATTCTTGTATTTACTAAGCATAACTCTTGTTATGAACACAAAACGATGTCTGCATTTCCAACTAGGTTCTTTAAAAGCACTTCACAGCTAGCTAGCTTTCTTAATACTTCTGTGGTCCCTTTCTGCTTTAAAAAACCTAAAAAATGGTGAGGTCATGAGCTCGCTAAGCCTAGTGAATAACCCTTGCCTTCCCTATTATTACACTTTGCAAAGTTACTAGTTAACACACTACCACAAAATACACATATCTCATGACATGCAAACAGAACTTAGCATTTAGAATACGACACAAGCGCATGCTTTTGCTTCAGATAAAGGACATAGAGACTCATATCCTTCATATTTATCATGATCCTAAACTCACAAAACACATACACACCCCTGCCATGAGGTGGATAATTGTACTAACTTAGCCAAACCAGCCCCAACCAGGTACGATTCAAGGACCCTCATATTCACTTAAGTACCTAAACAAACTCTACTGTTAGTCTATTTATTAAACTAACCATGATAGTCACGTATCAATCTTATCCTTTGGGCTCCTAGTCCTCATTGGAGTCCGAAAGAAAGCAAAGTCTGCTAAGCCAAGCTAATGGCCCTCCCATAACCATAATTCGTACATATATCAAACCAAATTTCTCACAAAGTTCACATACTGCCCATATGCACATAATATATTCCTTTTAACACACATATCCATTGCACTTGTAATCAGAATCAATCACCACCATAAACGTCACAATATATTCCAAATCCATGCCAAAATCCAATTTCGTAACATATTGTATATTCTTAGCTTAACCACAACTCCTTAGTTTAGGAAAAATCAACTCATGGCCTACACAAAGAACTATTACAATATAAGGGTGACAAACACATCCTGGTGGCCCAGCCATAGCTCATTCATATGGTGCCAACCACTGCTGGACCAGCTGCAACTCATTCCTATAGAACTAACCAGGCACCCTGGCTCTAGAGGACATGCACTGCCCATAAATATAAATCATGGAGTCAAAGTCACATCCCTGCAAGCTCAAGATGAAACCATCGTTAGTTACCAGGGGCCTACATGGCCAACATAACACATGAGCCCGACATTCATATCCTAGAGGATTGGCTAGAAGCTCTCCCGCTAGACAACCTGAACATATGACAGTCATTATTATAGCCATAGCTCTAGAATGCAACGTAACATGCTTAGGCAAGACATGAATCTCTTTTCCCAAAAACATTGCGTAATGAAATGATATAGCTCATATAATCACATTTTTATTTGTCAAGGAAGCTTAATTTCTCAATTTCAACAAAAACATGGCCAAAACAAAACATAATTCACCCAAAATGATTTTCACAAAGATTATTCACCATTCTTAATGCTCAAAATCAACCCCCACAGGATTAATCTATAGTTTATGCAAACAAACAGCCTATAATTATGCTAACTATGATAATTTTACTCAGAGATCCATAATGCAAAGACTTCACATCCGAAATTCACAAAACCCTACAAAAGAATACAAAATATCATGAATAACATGTCATACAATCTTCATAATTTTCCAAGAACCCAATCCTCCACAAAAATTAAAACAGTATGCAAAGTTATACATTAAATAGGGACATTTCAATCAAAAATCCATAAATCATAGATACAAATCCAAAATTCATGAAAAATAACACAAGGTAGTCAAATATCCTAGAGAATATACAATAAATGTTTCAGGATTTTTCACCAAGCAAATAACCCCTAAAAATTAAAACAATGGTTGAAATCATGCAGTAAAGTAGGATAGTTTCAATTAAAAATTCATAACTCACAAACTACACATCCAAAACACATGAACATGTCTAGAACATTTCAAAATAACATCTATATTCTACAGTAAGATTTTCATAATTTTTTCCAACCCAGTAACTCACAGTAATTAAAATAGCGGTGAATTTCTACACTAATGAACAGGGCAGTTTTGTTCAAAAATTCATAACTCATAAAGTACACATCTAAAATTCATGAAAATTCTCATATAATTGTAAATCATAATGGAAATATACAATAACATTTTGAAAAATTTATTCACTCCAATAATTCATAAAAAATCAAACTATTGGGTGAATCCCAAGGAAATTCGAAAATTCAACCTACTTTCAACCATCTTGTTCTTCCAATATAAGCAATCAAACTAAAAATTTGTATTCTAACATCATATGAACAAATTCACAGCTTAATTACTCATTCACATCATCCATTTAGTTCAAAATCACAATTAAACATCAAACTCTTAGGGTTGGTCTCTAGAAAACAAAATTAGGATTTTAGTCTACTAAACCCTAAAACATCACATTCAAAAAGCTTCAATTCTCAATTCATATCTTAAATTCAGTCATAAACTTTTAAATTAATCTTCCTCTAATCAATTTTACATTTAGAGAAGAGCAAGAATTACTCACCTCAATTTGCTATCAAAGCCCTAATCTTTCCTCTTCTTCTCCTTCTCTCCTTCTTCTCTTTCCTCCTCTTCTTCTCTTCCTCTGTGTCATGCATCTATCGTGTGGAATTAGGGAAAAAATACAGTGCAGGCCCCATCTTTTTTTATGCAATAAAGAATACCCCCCATGTGATTCAAAAAAAAAAAAAAAACCTCCCCCTCCTTTCTTTCTTTTCCCATTTTTTCCACTACATTTCTCTTGTTTTTCCTTTTGAAAATAGGGCTTTATTAGTTTCCATAACCCAACTTGTAATCCTCCTCAACCAAAAAAAAAACTAACATTAATTTAAGCACGTATGTATATCAAAAATAAATAGTCTAAAACATACATGTAATCACTCATTGGCACATAAGTCAACATAAGTAACCCAAAAAAAAAATTGGGGCATTAAAAAAGAGCCCAAAGAATTTTTTTTTACAAAATAATAAAGGCTCTTTAAAAGACAAGAAATTACTAACTGCCTTTAATACCAAAATTGTAAATGAGGTCAACGCAGTGGAAGCTTCAAAAGCATGCTTCAAAAGCATGCCATAATTTCCTAGCCTTTACCTCACTCAAAATAAAGCCTAGTGAAGCCCTAAAAAGACTTAAAAGCTAGGAGCTTCTCAAGCCTATTAGGCCCACACCTGATATGTGAAGTGCAAAAGAAACATCAATGCCTATTGTAATTACCATCACAGGAAAGGAACCATACTGATCAATGCATTGCATTAAAACAGACAACACAAGGCACGATAGTCAATGGAAACAAAATGTGGCAAAACCTAAACCATTATGTTTCGTGCCAGCGATGTTCACCATGGAAAAGTTAGTCCTCATTAAGAACAAACTCAATGGAGTATAGAGGAACGACCAAGAGGATTATTGGATAACTTCTCTTATCCCTGTTAGAGGCCTTAGGTGAACTGGGATGAAAAAGAAGAACTCCAACATCTTGCCTGTAATAGGAGATGTTCTAAACCTCCCACATTTGACCTAAGAGGGGAACAGCTAAGTTCAACCAAAACAAAAGAATCACAAGAGGACCCCATCCTCACCTTTCTAAAAAAGACTAAAGCCAACATAGCCCCATGGAACTCCTAGCTTTCTCTATGAACCATCGAGAGGCACTCTTAAAGGTCTTCGTGGGGATGAAACTCCTAGTACAGGCTCCTCCTAAAGAATTTATTAGTTTCTTTATGATTGAAAGTTCCCCCTCAACCATAAACTTTGATGATATAGACCTCCCATTAGAAGGGATAAAACATAATAAACTTTGATGATATAGACCTCTCACCCAAAGGGATAAAACATAATAAGGCCCTCTATCTCTTTGTAACTCACATAAACAAGTATACTCATGACTTCAGTAGATAACAGGTCATTGTTTAATACATGCCCACTTAGAATGGCGAAGAAATAAGGCATAAGTGAAGCAAATATGACTCCTTCAACCCAACGGTTATAAGCCTAAGATAGTGCCTATAGAGTTGTCTCGAGGGTTACCACCTTCCACATAGCAGTCTAAGAGATGGAAACAAAGGTAGCTTTTTAAGTCATATACATCAAAACTACTTTCAAGCTCCTACATGGCTGCTCATGGCCACATGACCAAACGATGATACCCTTAACTCATTATCAAAAAGTCAAGATGGTAGTTAAAGGTTTTGTCATAATTGTAAATTTTGATCAAATGATCACAAAAATAAAAACAAAGTTCCAGTATTGGAGATTAAGCATGATGATGACAAAGTAGAAATTTGGGGCTTCGTAATCTATGAATGTGTTGATATTGACACAAAAAATGAAGTCCGATTTAACTTCGACCTATTTCAAACAAGAGGGTTAATGCTATGATGAGAAACATAGGTCATCTACCTGGGAGCTAAGTAAGGCAGAGACCCAAAATGCGTGTTTTGTTCCCTATGGTGAAACCTTTTGCTCAACGTTTTAACTTATGGCATTTGCCTTTTCCTTAAGAGCTTCTTCTGAAGATTCAAGAGGAAATGCTCAAAAAGCACCTACAAGATAAGGCGATTTATACATTCAATATGTCTCATTACTTCCTACGCCTCAGTGGGACCTTCACAAAGGACGGAGAGCATACATCTTACTATTGATTCTATGAACCAAAATATATCTCACCTAAAACAAGTCCTTCTGGTATTTGAGATCTTCCTTGATTGTGTTCCCCTGAAAGAGGAGTGTACTTCATTGAAAACAACCAATCCAAAATAGATGGGGCTTATAAGGCCAACCAGATTCATTCTGGGTTGCTATTCATGGTAGAAAAGAGGAACCATGAAGGTACTAATGGTGGCCAACTGGATTTTGACACTACAAAGCTAATCACTAATATAGCTAAAGGGATGCCTATTGAGATGACATGGACTATAAACAACAGCAGAGGGAGGGTCAAGCTGAACATTAGAGGGCCTAAGGGCCTTACTGCTAAGCCAAACAAAAACTTTAGTTTAAAATCAAAATCTTTTTCTATGTAAAGGGGAGAGTCTCATTATTCTTTCAATTCGACTTGCGCTAAAGCTGACGTACTCATTCAGGATTTTAATAACATAAGCATTTTCAAGTGTGTTTCCTATGTTTGTGCTATTAAAAATTTAAACCCCCCTGCAAAAAAACAAACTTATAATGAATAACGAGCAAATTAAAATAAAATTGCTACCCTTACAGAAACAAAAATAATAAATGTTGGAAAAAATAAAGAACCAAAAGAGCTCAAATTGGATTCATCCTTGAATTCTAAGGAAGAGAAGTAATTTACTCAACTCTTAAAAGAATTCAAAGATGTATTTCATTGGCTTTGATTAAGAGATCACTTAAAATCAAATCCCACTATATCCAAATACGAATCTTGTCAAATTGGAACTTCACTGAATGAAACCTGAATAAGCATTAACGACAAAGGAATGAGTGTAAAAACAATAAGATGCTAGCTTTTTAAGGGCTTTCAACTACCCTGAATAGGTTGCCAAGTTCATCTTAGTGTCCAAAAAAGGTTGATGGGTAGGCATGCATGTTGATCTCAAAATTTTGAATAAGGCAAGTCTGGAAGACTACTTTTTGTTGCCCACTGTTCGTGCCAAAAATGTGTCATTTTTACGGTACTTTTATACCTAACTTATGTTTGTTAGAATTGTTATTTTTAGGTTTTCATTTGATTTCATTTTGTTTCATAGGTTTTGAACAAAATGAGAATAATCATGGAAAAATGTAAGAAAAATGCTGAGAATGCCGAAAATTAAGAACTGGGCCAAATTGACCCGACCCAATTCCTTAAGCCTTTTTTTTAGCCTAAAGAAAGAAAAAAATAATAATAAAAGGAAAATCTAAATCCATCCAGCCCCAGCATGCTAGGCACATGACCCCAAATGACTCCCCCTGTCACTTATCTTCTTCTTTCTCTCTCCTCTTCTCGGCTTGAACACCCGAAAAAAAACCCCAGAGAACCCGACCCTCCCCCATCATCTTCATCTCTCCATCTTCACATCTCTCTCTAAAACATTTCTCTTTATCTCACTAGCATCAACACCACACACCACTATCATCTCCACCACGATTTGCGTAGCAAACGCCAATGCACCACCATCGTTGTCCCCCATCGTGACTATCCACGGTTGTTGAGATCTAAGGGCAGAGATCGAAAGAGGGTTTGAGTATAAAGAGGCTATGACTTGGAAGCTTGGTAATCAGGGTTTTTCTTAGGGTTTAGCTTTAGTTTTTAAGGTTTAATTTAGGATTCCTTATTAGTTTAATTGGTGTTTTAGGAATTTAGGGTTTATCTTTGGTTGTAATTTCTCTGTTTTAATTTTGGTTCCCAGATCAGACTCTTAGCCTTTGAAAATGCTGGTTAGTTAAAATTGTTTGAGCATCAAATTTTGGTTAAGAAATGCATAAATTTTGGTTCATTTGATAGTTCCTTCGTTGAATTGCAAATCTTAGTCATCCCCTCGCCTGTTCGGTTGCTCGAATGGAGTTTGGATGTTGCTCTTCCCCTTTCCTTGTGAATCAGTGATGATGATGGTGAATTAGCAGCGTGCTCAAATGGCAAAGTCGACCATCTTGCTTTTGATTTCTCTGTCTTAGGTTTTGAATTATGGCCTTGCCTCTCTGTTTTCTTTGGTCTGAATCTGTGCCCAGATGTTTGGTAGTTGGTTCTGTTTAGTTGAGCTAAATCCCTATTTTGATTGGTCACTTGGTGGAGTTTAGCTCAGTTTGGATGATTAGACTTGATTGTTTCTTTAGTTCGATTTATGTTTCTATTTTCCTTCCTCTATTTCTTCATTTAAATGCTGATTTGGAGTCGATTTAGGTTACGTGCATCCCCTGCTTCCATAACCCTTGTTATTTTGGGGTAATATTAGGTTAGTTTATTTACAAACACATGATGGTGGTATCATTTTGGTTTATTACGGCTTTATTGAGCTTAGGC
Source organism: Carnegiea gigantea (assembly GCA_029747015.1). Taxonomy (NCBI): domain Eukaryota; kingdom Viridiplantae; phylum Streptophyta; class Magnoliopsida; order Caryophyllales; family Cactaceae; genus Carnegiea; species Carnegiea gigantea. The sequence continues at coordinate 36,031 of JAKOGI010002134.1, forward strand.
GAGTTCAAAGGATTCATATGCTTTAGTCAATTTAGTGACTTTGGCTTCTTTGATAATCTTAGACATCATGAGCATGAGATTAAATTACTATCAGTTTAGTCCTATCGTGTTTGATTCTTGATTAGTTTAGGTTTTTATCACCTGATCTTCTTTAGTGACCTTAATCTCTTCCATCGTTCCGAAGGACACAACCCTGAAGTACCACAGCGAAAGCTGTATGCTTTCGGTACTTTAGTTTACACTCAAAATTATCGTACAAGTTTTTGGCGCCGTTGCCGTGGACGACAGCATGAGATTAGGTTATATTTTCATTTTCTTAGCTACTTTCTTTTTAGTTGCATATGTTCTACCTCACTTTGTTTATTTCATTATCAATTATGACATAGTTTAGTTCATCTCTGGAATATCCTCAAAATCCAAAAAAAATTAGAAAAGCCTAAAATCCAAAAAAAATTGAAAAACTTGAAAACCACAAAAAATTGAAATATTTTAAGAATTTCAAAAACAAAGTGACAAGTTTATGCATTTTTCTTTTTCTTAGTTTCGTTCTTATTAGTTGCTTATGCTTCAACTTACTTTTTTTATTCGTTATTAGTTGTGATTTATTTAGTTCATTTCTTGAAAAAAATCCAAAAATCCATAAAAATTTAGAAACTTGAAAACCCCTAAAAATTGAAAAACTTGAAAAACTTAAAAACAGAATGCCAGTTTTCCATTGCCCGCAATATGAGTATGAACCTTTTTGGAGTTATCTTTCAAGGCTTAATGAATATCGTGCTCAACTGAATCATAATTTTGAAAAATAAAAATTTGTGAGATCATTGCTATGGTTCTAAATGCTTAATCTTGGAGTTATAGTGAGTCTATTTATTCTGGCGGTGTCCTAGGATTATTATCTAAAACTCAAAATGAGGTTTGGGATTTCATTGAAAATTAGCTTGGGAAACCTGTGCATTTGAACAAGCTGACGACACTTTTCGATACCCAACTCATGGTGAGTCAGTTGTTCTTGTTAATCCTTCCCATCATAACTACTTTATAGGTTCATATGACCCATATTACTATTATATGCCTCCTGTTTTATACGATTATTGTGAATCTTCTAATCAAGATGTTCATACTTGTCCTTTCTGTGCTTTTGTTGATGCGACATGTGTAAGTTTTGAGAAGAAGATTAATGAAATGACTAATAAAAGGATAAAGACCATGAAAGCGAGTATTGCTGCATGTTCTCAATGTTTTAAGCAAAATAGGGAGATTTATAGTGAGATTGATTCTAGTTTAGGATCTCCAAAACCTAACATTAATCTCATTGATGATTTTGAACCCTCTTATTTTGTTGGGTCTGATTTGAATGAAGACATGTATTTCCTAGTCTAGATTGAGAGAGTGACCTTATTATATCTCTATCACCTGACCTTGCACCCCGAACTAGCTCACCTAAGGGTATCACTGATGATGTCCTAGTTTCTGCCAACCTACCCACCACCTTGAACGACTTTTGTGAGTTTGAGGTGGGTGAACAATCTGATACTGTTCGTGAGTTACATATAAGCATCACACCTAACGTTGAGCTTCGTGATTTAGATGAGTCACAAGAAGCTATTTCACAGGAGTTATGCGATGAGGTAACTGAACCCACTATTTTGGACTTTGATAATGATATCCTTTATGCAGAATATGAATCTTTTTCACGTGAGTTTGATGTTACCGAAGGTCTTGATGTGGGTTTTCATGTTGAATATGAATTATTCCCTTTTGATCACGTTATTCCTAACCTTCTATTTAAATTAGATGATAATCTTCTGTAAATAGGATACGAATCTTTTTCCTGTGAGTTTGATATCTATAAAAGTTCTGATAATGGTTTTTGTGCTAATTATGAGTCCTTTTCTTTGACCCCTTCCAAACTGACTTGCTTTTCGAATATTGCTGTTAGGGAAAAATAGAGTTTTAATATTTATAAACCCCAAGTGCAAGGTGTATCGTTGAGTACTTAGGGTGTCGTCCGCAGGGAGTTGTGTTTCCAACTACCAAAGTTCACTCGAGCGTATCAATCTAGGCGAAATTAAAGGTGAAAAGAAGTAAAACTAACTACTAAAATAAAGAAGACTTCAATTGTAATTAAACCTAAGGTAGACTAACTAATCAATTCAAACCCTCACCTTCCCAAGTTATGCTAGCAATTCAAGGATGATCGGTTGCCCAATTGAAGTCCACCTAAAACCTCCCTCAAGGATCAATAGGCTAGTCTAAATATTCTAACCACTTATTTTCATGGGATTAGGCCAATTAGACTACAAGATTAATAACTTTTGACCTAGCCAGCGACGAAACGATTTTTATGTCCCAATCCCAACTATTCTCTCTACCCACAGTAGACAATCGACCTCACCTCTCAGTATAAGTCAATTGCCCCAAAATATGGATGAAAGCTCTTTCAAACATTTCATCGAACATTTGGCGGGCGTGAAAGAAAACCTTAAATTCTACCATAAACAATAGGGGGTTAAGAGTCTAAACAACTTCAGTTAGCCATCACGAGGATAATTACAATCAAACAACACAAATTTAATCAAAACTAAACATCTAAAAGCAAATCGAAACAAGAATTAACAAACTAGCAAAACTGTTCCATCCAAAATTATGATATTTTATACCCTTTTATCGTCGAATATTTGCTCTCAATAAAGTGTTAAATTAGGTTTTTAATAATGTTTTTATTTATTTTGTAGGATTTGAAAATTTTGAGAAAAAAATAAGCAACAAGTGCATGGCTTAGATCGAATTGAAGAAAGCAAGAAACAAGTAAAGGAAAATCGGGCCGGATGAAGCCCAACGCCCAACTCACAAGACCGGCCCAGCGTGCCCCTTCTCTTCTCCTTTTCCCATTCAGGCTTGCTGTTTGCTTTCTCACCAGCCTGGCCCAACATTCTTTGCACCAAACCGTGGCCCATCTTCTCATTCCTTCCTCTTTTGCTTACACCGGCCCAATTGGCAGACCGGGCCAGCCCCTCTCCCAGCCCAGACTCCCTCTCTTTCTCCCCATCTCACTTAATTTTCCCATGTGCCAGGCACATGACTAGTAGGCCCCCTTTGGCCTTCTTCTTCTTTGTTCCCTCATGCCCAAAATTCCAGCGAACAGGGCCACCAACAGAGCAGTCCCATGGCCCCTCATTACCCAGCCGTTACACCCTCTCTCTCCTCTTCATTCATTGAGCCATTATGTCCATCTTCAAGACCATTCTTCTTCTTCTTCCTTCTCCGTCTTCGGCTCTCACAAACCCAGAAATTCGAACCCAGACCAGAGCCACAAAATGGGGCTGTTCGCCTTCGTCTTCCTCCATCATCTATCAATTAAATCCGAGCGTCTATTATTCATTCGTGGGCTCTCATGATTGCCATTAATGGGCGGTTTATCAAGCATTGAAGGGGCCGTTATTTGGAGGAATGAACGGGTGTTGGGAACGGGCTTTTAAGGGGAGGCCGAAAAATAGAACAAAGGGGGGGGAGAACGAAAAGTAGAGGATAGCATCGGTTTTTTTCCATCTCGATCTAGTTTCACAAATTGGTGTAATCTGAGCATAAGTTGTTGGTTGATTGATATTGCGATTCAATTTCACAAATTTCACGGTTTTCTGCTCTTGTTTTTAACTTATCCTTCTCTTAGTTTTCATTCAGTTTTGCTTCCAAATTCCAGTGCTTTGATTGGCTAATTATAGCTAAGTGTTGATGAGTTCAAATTAGTTGCAGTTTGGTTCTTCTTGTCTTGAAAAGCTCGTCATTTACAATTTCAAGATTCAATTTTGTTTATTCAACCTTTGAGTTAGACAAAATTAGCCTTTAGTTTTAAATTAGATTAGAATTTTTAATCTAATTTTACAACCATCCCTGAGGATGATACCCGTAATTGCTACGGCGATAAACCGAACGCTTGCGGAAAATCACAATAAGTTTTTGGCGCCGTTGCCGGGGATGGCGTTGTGAAATTTGGTTACACCGAGCCGTAGTTTGATTATTGGAGTCGTTAGGGTCGTTTTCGTTTTAGTTTTCGTTAAGTCGTTATTTTTGTTTTAGTAGTTTAGTTTAGTTTTAATTTTGAATGTAGTTTATATTTTGATTTTGATTTTTGTTTTTGTTAGATTAGTTTAATTTTAATTTTTAGATGCTTTCATTGTTGAAAAAACAGTACTAACAAATTTTGTTTTTGTGTAGCGAAAGAAGCAAGGTAGAACTGATCTGAAGAAAAAAAATTCAGTGCAGATTTTTCACCAATTTTTGCATTCTGTTTGAATTTTCTGGACTTGTTCTAGTGTGATTTCTGCTATTTTGACAATTTTTCTAGATTCAGATCATTTTTACAGTGTGTGTGAATTTTTCTGGAATTTTTGGAGCTATTTAGATTTTTCTGTGAATTTTAGAATTAATATTCTGCTTGCATTTTTCTGCACTATTCAGGGACAGAAAAAATTCATGAAAAATTATATTTATGTCCCTTGCGATTGTGTGGATTTTGCTGTATATTTAGTATTAATTTTAGGTGCCTTATTTTTTTGTTTTAATTTTATTTTTAGAATTAGGGTGTTTAGGTGCAGTTTTAGTTCTTATTTTCGTTTAGTTTCTTTATGTTTGTGCTTTTGATTTCTGTTTTGTTTATTTTCTGTCTTAATAGTGCTTTTAGTTTTATCATCCATTTTGATGTTTTGTGATTGAAAAAAAATCAAAAAATCAAAAAAATCAAAAAATCAAAAATCAAAAAGTCAAAAAACCAACCAAAAAAAAAATCAAAAACTAAATCTTTGGTGAGGGTGTGGGATTTATATGACTGGTTGGGTTAGAAATCCTGAAAATCATAGACTTGTGAGAATTGACCCCGACCCTGACTTAGAACCCGAACCTGAACCCAAGCTTGAATTAGACGAAATGGCATAAGAAAGACATTTGAGTGAGATTTTCTACTCTCCTAGGACCGCTTTGCCATCTTGCTTCATTATACCTGACCTTGGACCCAATGTAACCTTCGAATTAAGACCTCACTATACTCAAATGCTCCCTAAATTCACTGGTTTAGAGGATGCTTATTTGTTTTTGAGGGAATTCGAAGAAGTCTGTTCTATGATGCATTTTCCTAATATTCCCATTAATGTTGTGCGCATGAAATTAATTCCTTTTACTTTGAAAGATTCTGCTAAACATTGGATGTATGGCTTGGCTGCTAATTCTGTTACTTCTTGGAATGATTTTGTATGATTGTTCTTAAGAAAATATTTTCCTAATGCCAAAACTATTAAGTTAAGGAATGAGATTAATCAATTTGTGCAACTCGATAGGGAATCATTTTGGAAATATTTTGATAGGTTCAAGAATTTGTTGGCTCAGTGTCCCCATCATGGTCTAGACCAGGCACGTTTATGCCAGATTATTTATGAAGGACTTGATCAACAAATTAGGACCATGGTAGAGTCTATGTGTCAGGGTGGCTTTCTTTCTAAGAGCGCCACAGATGCTTGGGAATTTCTAGAGGATTTAGCTGAGAAAACTATGCAGTGGGAAACCGCTCGGGATGACAGTTTAGGTTCGAGGATTGCTAAGGGTGGGTTACATTCTGTTTTTGATGTGAGTCACTTAGAGTCTAAGGTTGCCGCTTTAGAAAACATGTTAAAAGGATTGACTCCACAAATGACGCAGTTACCCCATACTTCTTCAGTGTCTTGCTCTCATTGTCAGGCTTTAGATCATTCCTTGAGTGCTTGTCCCTACTTTGCTCACTAGTTAGCAACTGGGCAAGAGCAAGCGAGTATGGCCTTTCAGAGACCTAAGAACGACCCTTTCTCTTCTTTTTACAATCCAGGGTGGAGAAATCACTCTAACTTCTCTTGGAGTAATGGACCAAATGCTGCAGTTCCTAACTCCCGGCCCATCTCTCACCCTTCTAGTTCCTTTCAGAGACCGGTTTTTCCAAGTATACCTAATGCACCTAGACCTCCACCTCCTGTAGCTCAAGTTCAATCTCCTCTTGGTTACAGTGATATTGATAAAATGGAAAGGAGAATTAATAATAATGTGGAGAGAATGATTAATGCTAACATGGAAAGAATGATGAGAATGATGGCTGAACAGTTTTCCCAGTTAGCATCATCTTCTAGGGAACTAGGTACTTTTCCAAGTCAGCCTGAGTTGAACCCTAAGGGTCACACCTCTTCATCTTCTGGTAACCCTAATGAGCCTATGAGGAAAGTGAATGCAGTGATATCTCTCTGTTCTGGTCGAGAGATTGATAACCAGGTTAGAAGTCCCAATGAGCCCTGTAGGTATCCTCATCAATTCTTTGAGAAGTCTTCTTCCTCTTCTTCACCGACTGGCTCATCCAGTGAGTCAGGGGATGCTACTGATGGTGTCCCCAATGATTCTGATACTTCTCACCATTCTCCCGAGTCATCATCTAAAAAAGATGAGCTTGAAAAGAAAGACACCTTTGAGTCAGCTGACCCTTCCCCTTCTACGGGTCATTCTTCTTCTTCTTCTTCTCCTTCTTCTTCTGAGAAAGTCCATATGCCTTTGCCTCCTTTTCCCCATAAGCTTAAGAAGAAAGACCAAGCCCATGTTGAGAAGATGAGAGAGACCTTCTCTCAAGTCAAGATCAACATTCCTTTGCTCGATGCTATTCAGCAGATGCCTCCATATGCTAGGTTTTTAAAGGATCTGCGCACAACCAAGAGAACTACCAATGTCCCTAAGAAGGCTTTCTTAGCCTCTAGTGCGAGTTCTATTTTATCTCATCAAATCCCAGTGAAGTATAAGGACCCCGGTTGCCCTACTATTTCCATAGTTATAGGGGACCAGCTCATTCATAGAGCTTTGCTTGATTTAGGGGTCAGTGTTAACTTGATTCCCTTCACTGAGTATGAGAGGCTAGGGTTAGGTGAGCTGAATCCTCCTAAGATGGTTATTCAATTAGCTGATAGGTCGACCAGATTGCCTAGAGGGATAGTTGAGGATGTGTTAATCCGAGTGGGTGAATTCATTTACTCTGTGGACTTTGTTGTGATTGAGACTGAGACGGTGTCTAACTTTGCTAGTGAAATCCTCGTGATTCTAGGGCATCCTTTCTTGGCAACTGTCAATGCCCTCATTAATTGCAGGAATGGCATGATGAGACTGTCTTTTGGTAACATGACTGTAGAGTTGAACATTTTTAATCTCCAAAGGCAGCCCTCTGGTTTTGATGATATGGAGTTCTCTACTCTTCACTAGGTTGAGGATTCTATACTTGATGATGTTTGTGATAATGTGTTTGCTGTTGAGTATGAGTCCTTTCTTGTGAATGATGAGCCTGAGTATGATGCTTTTGAGTTTGATGACTTGTACTCTACTGGTGATTGTTTGCTCACTGCTGCTTCTAAATCTGCTCCTGAATCTGTTTCTCCTCCTGCTCTTGAACTGAAACCCCTTCCTGATTCTCTTAAGTATGCATTTCTAGGCCCCAATGAATCTTTGCCTGTCATTATTGCTTCTGACCTAGACGGGGACCAAGAGACTAAGTTGATTGCCCCACTTAGAGAGAACAAGGAAGCCTTGGGTTGGACCTTAGGGGATATTAAGGGCATTAGTCCTTCCATTGTGCAACATAGGATTCATCTAAAGGATAATGCTAAGCCCTATCGTGACCGTCAAAGGCATTTGAACCCTACTCTTCAGGAAGTGGTTAGGAAAGAAGTACTAAAGTGGTTAGATCATGGGATTATTTATCCTATTTCTGATAGTGAGTGGGTTAGCCCCGTTCAAGTTGCTCCTAAGAAGACCGGAATCACCGTGATTAGGAATGACAAGGACGAGTTAGTCCCTACTCATGTGCAATCTGGATGGCGTGTGTGCATAGATTATAGAAAATTGAATGCTGCCACTAGGAAAGACCACTTTCTCCTTCCTTTCTTAGACCAGATGTTAGAGAGGTTGGCTGGACATTCCTTCTATTACTTTTTAGATGGATACTCTGGCTACACCCAGATCTCTATTGCTCCTGAGGATCAGGAGAAGACTACTTTTACCTGCCGATTTGAAACTTATTCCTTTAGACGTATGCCCTTTGGACTGTGCAATGCCCCTACTACCTTTCAGCGTTGAATGATTTCCATTTTCTCGGATTTAGTTGAACACTGCTTGAAAATTTTCATGGATGACTTCTCTGTGTTTGGGTCTTCCTTTGATGACTGTTTGTCTAATCTGAGAAAAGCGTTGGAAAGGTGTAGGGAGAAAAATTTGACTCTGAATTGGGAGAAATGCCATTTTATGGTTAGAAAGGGAATAGTCTTAGGCCATGTTATTTCTAAAGATGGAATTGAGGTCGACAAGGCTAAGACTGATTTGATTGTTAATCTTCCCCCTCCCACCTATGTGAAAGACGTGAGGTCTTTCCTTGGACATGCTAGCTTCTATCGTCGCTTCATTAGAGACTTTAGTAAGATTGCAAAGCCTTTGTCCAACTTGCTAGCCAAAGATGTGTCTTTTTATTTTTCTGATGAATGTCTTGAGGCATTTTCTAAGCTTAAGGAGGCCTTAACTTCTGCTCCTGTTCTTCATCCTCCCATCTGGGGAGAGCCTTTTGAGTTGATGTGTGACGCTTCTGATTATGCTGTTGGGGTTGTTTTAGGATAGCGTGTTGATAAAAAGCCACATGTGATCTATTATGCTAGTCACACTTTGAATGATGCCCAGTTGAACTATACTGTGACTAAGAAAGAATTTTTGGCTGTGATTTTTGGGTTTGAGAAGTTTAGACCTTATCTGATTGGGTCTCATGTGATTGTCTATGCTGACCACTCTGCTCTTAAGCATCTTCTTTCTAAGAAGGATGCTAAGCCTAGACTTGTTAGATGGATATTGTTGTTGCAAGAGTTTGACTGTGAAATCAGAGACAAGAAAGGTTCTGAAAACCTTGTAGCTAATCATTTGTGTAGGATTCTATCTGATAGAGAGAGTGAGTCAACTGTCTCTGAGTGCTTTCCTGATGAGCAGTTATATGCCGTCCACTCTGATCCTTGGTATGCTGATATTGTTAACTACCTACTTGCTGGTAGGATTCCTAAGAGTTGGACCAAGAATGATGGGGATATGTTCTTTCACCTTGTGAAGTTCTTTGTTTGGGATGACCGTTATTTATTCAAGTACTGTTCTGACCAAATGTTTAGGAGGTGCATTCCTGACCATGAGGTGAGAAGTGTCCTTTCTTTCTGTCATGACCACGCATGTGGGGGGCATTTTAGTGGTAGGAAGACTGCAGCCAAAGTTCTTCAAAGTGGTTTTTACTGGCCTACTCTATTTAGGGATGCTTTTGAGTACTGTAAGAGTTGCCCTAGGTGCCAGCAGTTGGGTAGAATCAGTAGGCGGGATATGATGCCACTGAATCCTATCATTTGTGGTGGAAGTTTTTGATGTGTGGGGTATAGACTTCATGGGACCATTTCCATCATCTTTTGGGAATGAGTATATATTACTAGCTGTGGACTATGTGTCTAAATAGGTTGAAGCTATCCCTTCTAGGACTAATGATGCTAAAGTTGTTGTGAAGTTCTTAAGGGAGAACTTCTTTGCTAGATTCAGCATGCCCCGTGCTATTATTAGTGATCAGGGCACCCATTTCAATAATAGGTCTTTTGATGCCTTACTGAAGAGGTATTCCATTGTCCATAGACTTGCTACTCCCTATCATCCCCAAACCAGTGGTCAGGTTGAGGTGTCCAATCGGCAAATTAAGCAGATTCTTAAAAAGACCGTGAGCCGGAATAGAAAGGATTGGGCTGAGAAACTCGTAGATGCTCTTTGGGCTGATAGGACAGCTTTCAAAACTCCTTAGGTATGTCACCTTATAGGGTTGTTTATGGTAAGCCTTGTCATCTCCCTGTGGAAATAGAACATAGAGCTTGGTGGGCCATTAAGAAACTGAACTATGACTTGACTGGGGCTGGTGAAGAGCGTAGACTGTAATTGAATGAGCTGGATGAGATTAGAGCCAAGGCTTATGAGAGTGCTCGTTCTTATAAAGAAAAGGCAAAGTTGTTTCATGATAGGCGTATCCTTCGGAAAGAGTTTGCTCCGGGAATGAAAGTGCTCTTGTATGACTCTAGGCTCCATTTGTTTCTAGGGAAGTTAAGTTCCCGATGGACTGGTCCTTACATTGTCTCACGTATTTTTCCTTATGGTGCAGTCGAAATTCGGGACCCTGACCACCCTGACCATGGTGCTACTTTTAAGGTGAATGGCCAAAGATTGAAGCAATTTTTAGAGTTGCCCAGCAAGGAAGATGTGGAGTGTCTGATACTCCGCGAGCCGAGTTCGGATCAGTGATGATAGTTCGGGTGTACCTAGCACCCGACCTGGTTTGCTAAGAACTTCTTTTCATCCCTTCTCTCTTTTACTCTTTTTCTCTTTTTCCTTTCCTTTTGTATAGTTGGTTCTTTTTGTCTTTCTTTTGTATATATGTTGATTATTTGATTTTGAGTCGTGTCTTTGTGAGTTTTGTTTTTGTTTGTTTTCTTTTTCAGTTTTGTTTTTGTGGTTTTATATTTCTTTCTACTCCCAATGAGGACATTGCTCGGAATAGGTGTGGGGTGGGGAAATTCTGCTTCAAAAAAAACAAAAACATTGAAAATCCAAAAAGATTTTTTGTTTTACTTTGGGGAAGTTTAGTACTATTCTGATCAACTTAAATTCCCTTGTACTTTGATTTTTAGCTTGTATATACGCATGATGTGCATGTTAGGTCTTTGTCCTCGGTGTGCCATTCTTAGCCCTAATTCTAACCCCATCTGTTCACTATCACTGTGTAATCCAATCCCTATTTATTTCATCTTCATTGTCTTAAGGTTTTAGTTTTCCATAATCAGCTCTCCCTCTTGTTTGTGACACAATTACTTTGATTTTTGTCTTGAAAAACAAAAACAAAAAAAATAAAATGATGAATGTAATGAAAATGAAAAAAAAAATGGAAGAAAGAAAGAATGGAAAAAGAAGGAAATGAAATAACATTTGGAATGACAAGCAACCCTTTGAGGCATGCGCTACTGGGTGGTACCCTTTGAGGCAATATTGCTACTAGGAAAGCTTGCTTTCTATGTTGTTACGTCAATAATGTAATTTGTGTCAGTCAAGTGGGATTGAGTTTGATTTTGATAAATCTGAGCCTCAGGATGATGAGACATATCCACACGAGCACAGGGAAGGATTTGAAACTTTAGTGTATAAGTGGGATGAAAAGTTAGTACTTTGATGTCATTCATAGGGTACGGAGTCTTGATGTGTACATTTTGTTTATATACAGGCTAATATTTTTGTCACATGCGTGCTTTAGTTGATTGGAATGTGTATATAATCTATTCCTCCATTTTGTATATATTAATTTTCAGTTTTGTACATATTAATTTTTCAAACAAAACCCAAAAAGATTTTGAAGTTTTTGTTTATGTTTTCTTTTATAGATGTTGTGGATATATCTTCTGCAAACCCTCACGAGACTTTCCTCATCCACTAGGGGTAACCTAGGGGTTTAAAGGGCCTGTTGCACATGCTAAGTACAATCGTGATTCCTACGAAAGTGAGTTAGGATTTTATTTTGTTTTCTTTTTCCAGGATTTTCAGTTTTGTTTTACTCGAGAACGAGCAAAACTTAGGTGTGGGGTATTTGTTCCATCCAAAATTATGATATTTTATACCCTTTTATTGTCGAATATTTGCTCTCAGTAAAGTGTTAAATTAGGTTTTTAATAATGTTTTTATTTATTTTGTAGGATTTGAAAAATTTGAGAAAAAAATAAGCAACAAGCGCATGGCTTAGATCGAATTGAAGAAAGCAAGAAACAAGAAAAGGAAAATCAGGCCGGATGGAGCCCAACGCCCAGCTCACAAGACCGGCCCAGCGTGCCCCTTCTCCTCTCCTTTTCCCATTCGGGCCTCCTGTTTGCCTTCTCACCAGGCTGGCCCAACGTTCTTTCCTCCAAACCGTGGCCCATCTTCTCATTCCTTCCCCTTTTGCTTACACCGGCCCAATTGGCAGACCGGGCCAGCCCCTCTCCCAGCCCAGACTCCCTCTCTTTCTCCCCATCTCACTTAATTTTCCCATGTGCCAGCCACATGACTAGCAGCTCCCCTTTGGCCTTCTTCTTCTTCATTCCCTCATGCTCAGAATTCCAACGAACAGGGCCACCACCAGAGCAGTCCCATGGCCCCTCATTACCCAACAGTTACACCCTCTCTCTCCTCACCATTTATTGAGCCATTATGTCCATCTTCAAGACCATTCTTCTTCTTCTTCCTTCTCCCTCTTCGGCTCTCACAAACCCAGAAATTCGAACCCAAACCAGAGCCACGAAACGGGGTTATTCGCCTTCGTCTTCCTCCATCATCTATCAATTAAATCCGGGCGTCCATTATTCATTCATGGGCTCTCATGATTGCCATTAATGGGCGGTTTATCAAGCATTGAAGCGGCCGTTATTTGGAGGAATGAACGGGTGTTGGGAACGGGCTTTTAAGGGGAGGCCGAAAAACAGAACAAAGGGGGGGAGAACGAAAAGTAGAGGATAGCATCGTTTTTTTTCCATTTCGATCTAGTTTCACAAATTGGTGTAATCTGAGCATAAGTTGTTGGTTGATTGATATTGCGATTCAATTTCACAAATTTCACGATTTTCTGCTCTTGTTTTCTACTTGTCCTTCTCTTAGTTTTCGTTCAGTTTTGCTTCCAAATTCCCATGCTTTGATTGGCTAATTATAGCTAAGTGTTAGTGAGTTCAAATTAGTTGCAGTTTGGTTCTTATCTTGAAAAGTTCCTCATTTACAATTTCAAGATTTAATTTTGTTTATTCAACCTTTGAGTTAGACAAAATTAGCCTTTAGTTTTAAATTAGATTAGAATTTTTAATCTAATTTTACAACCATCCCTGAGGACGATACCCGTAATTGCTACGGCGATAAACCGAACGCTTGCGGAAAATCACAACAAGTTTTTGGCGCCGTTGCCGGGGATGGCGTTGTGAAATTTGGTTACATCGAGTCGTAGTTTGATTATTAGAGTCGTTAGGGTCGTTTTCGTTTTAGTTTTCGTTGAGTCGTTATTTTTGTTTTAGTAGTTTAGTTTAGTTTTAATTTTGAATGTAGTTTATATTTTGATTTTGATTTTTGTTTTTGTTAAGATTAGTTTAATTTTAATTTTTAGATGCTTTCATTGTTGAAAAAACAGTATTAACAAATTTTGTTTTTGTGTAGCGAAAGAAGCAAGGTAGAACTGATCTGAAGAAAAAAATTCAGTGCAGATTTTTCACCAATTTTCGCATTCTGTTTGAATTTTCTGGACTTGTTCTAGTGTGATTTCTGCTATTTTGACAATTTTTCTAGATTCAGATCATTTTTACAGTGTGTGTGAATTTTTCTGGAATTTTTGGAGCTCTTTAGATTTTGCTGTGAATTTTAGAATTAATATTCTGCTTGCATTTTTCTGCACTATTCAGGGATAGAAAAAATTCATGAAAAATTATATTTATGTCCCTTGCGATTGTGTGAATTTTGCTGTATATTTAGTTTTAATTTTAGGTGTCTTTTTTTTTTGTTTTAATTTTATTTTTAGAATTAGGGTGTTTAGGTGCAGTTTTAGTTCTTATTTTCGTTTAGTTTCTTTATGTTTGTGCTTTTGATTTCTGTTTTGTTTATTTTCTGTCTTAATAGTGCTTTTAGTTTTATCATCCATTTTGATGTTTTGTGATTGAAAAAAAATCAAAAAGTCAAAAAAATCAAAAAATCAAAAAGTCAAAAAGTCAAAAAACCAACCAAAAAAAAATCAAAAACTGAATCTTTGGTGAGGGTGTGGGATTTATATGACTGGTTGGATTAGAAATCCTGAAAATCATAGACTTGTGAGAATTGAACCCGACCCTGACTTAGAACCCGAACCTGAACCCAAGCTTGAATTAGACGAAATGGCATAAGAAAGACATTTGAGTGAGATTTTCTACTCTCCTAGGACCGCTTTGCCATCTTGCTTCATTATACCTGACCTTGGACCCAATGTAACCTTCGAATTAAGACCTCACTATACTCAAATGCTCCCTAAATTCACTGGTTTAGAGGATGCTTATTTGTTTTTGAGGGAATTCGAAGAAGTCTGTTCTATGATGCATTTTCCTAATATTCCCATTAATGTTGTGCGCATGAAATTAATTCCTTTTACTTTGAAAGATTCTGCTAAACATTGGATGTATGGCTTGGCTGCTAATTCTGTTACTTCTTGGAATGATTTTGTATGATTGTTCTTAAGAAAATATTTTCCTAATGCCAAAACTATTAAGTTAAGGAATGAGATTAATCAATTTGTGCAACTCGATAGGGAATCATTTTGGAAATATTTTGATAGGTTCAAGAATTTGTTGGCTCAGTGTCCCCATCATAGTCTAGACCAGGCACGTTTATGCCAGATTATTTACGAAGGACTTGATCAACAAACTAGGACCATGGTAGAGTCTATGTGTCAGGGTGGCTTTCTTTCTAAGAGCGCCACAGATGCTTGGGAATTTCTAGAGGACTTAGCTGAGAAAACTATGCAGTGGGAAACCACTCGGGATGACAGTTTAGGTTCGAGGATTGCTAAGGGTGGGTTACATTCTGTTTTTTATGTGAGTCACTTAGAGTCTAAGGTTGCTACTTTAGAAAACATGTTAAAAGGATTGACTCCACAAATGACTCAGTTACCCCAGACTTCTTCAGTGTCTTGCTCTCATTGTCAGGCTTTAGATCATTCCTTGAGTGCTTGTCCCTACTTTGCTCACTAGTTAGCAACTGGGCAAGAGCAAGCGAGTATGGCCTTTCAGAGACCTAAGAATGACCCTTTCTCTTCTTTTTACAATCCAGGGTGGAGAAATCACCCTAACTTCTCTTGGAGTAATGGACCAAATGCTGCGGTTCCTAACTCCCGGCCCATCTCTCACCCTTCTAGTTCCTTTCAGGGACCGGTTTTTCCAAGTGTACCTAATGCACCTAGACCTCCACCTCCTGTAGCTCAAGTTCAATCTCCTCTTGGTTACAGTGATATTGATAAAATGGAAAGGAGAATTAATAATAATGTGGAGAGAATGATTAATGCTAACATAGAAAGAATGATGAGAATGATAACTGAACAGTTTTCCCAGTTAGCATCATCTTCTAGGGAACTAGGTACTTTTCCAAGTCAGCCTGAGTTGAACCCTAAGGGTCACACCTCTTCATCTTCTGGTAACCCTAATGAGCCTATGAGGAAAGTGAATGCAGTGATATCTCTCCGTTCTGGTCGAGAGATTGATAACCAGGTTAGAAGTCCCAATGAGCCCTGTAGGTATCCTCATCAATTCTTTGAGAAGTCTTCTTCCTCTTCTTCACCGACTGGCTCATCCAGTGAGTCAGGGGATGCTACTGATGGTGTCCCCAATGATTCTGATACTTCTCACCATTCTCCCGAGTCATCATCTAAAAAAGATGAGCTTGAAAAGAAAGACACCTTTGAGTCAGCTGACCCTTCCCCTTCTACGGGTCATTCTTCTTCTTCTTCTTCTCCTTCTTCTTCTGAGAAAGTCCATATGCCTTTGCCTCCTTTTCCCTATAGGCTTAAGAAGAAAGACCAAGCCCATGTTGAGAAGATGAGAGAGACCTTCTCTCAAGTCAAGATCAACATTCCTTTGCTCGATGCTATTCAGCAGATGCCTCTATATGCTAGGTTTTTAAAGGATCTGCGCACAACCAAGAGAACTACCAATGTCCCTAAGAAGGCTTTCTTAGCCTCTAGTGCGAGTTCTATTTTATCTCATCAAATCCCAGTGAAGTATAAGGACCGCGGTTGCCCTACTATTTCCATAGTTATAGGGGACCAGCTCATTCATAGAGCTTTGCTTGATTTAGGGGTCAGTGTCAACTTGATTCCCTTCACTGAGTATGAGAGGCTAGGGTTAGGTGAGCTGAAGCCTCCTAAGATGGTTATTCAATTAGCTGATAGGTCGACCAGATTGCCTAGAGGGATAGTTGAGGATGTGTTAATCCGAGTGGGTGAATTCATTTACTCTGTGGACTTTGTTGTGATTGAGACTGAGACGGTGTCTAACTTTGCTAGTGAAATCCCCGTGATTCTAGGGCATCCTTTCTTGGCCACTGCCAATGCCCTCATTAATTGCAGGAATGGCATGATGAGACTGTCTTTTGGTAACATGACTGTAGAGTTGAACATTTTTAATCTCCAAAGGCAGCCCTCTGGTTTTGATGATATGGAGTTCTCTACTCTTCACTAGGTTGAGGATTCTATACTTGATGATGTTTGTGATAATGTGTTTGCTGTTGAGTATGAGTCCTTTCTTGTGAATGATGAGCCTGAGTATGATGCTTTTGAGTTTGATGACTTGTACTCTACTGGTGATTGTTTGCTCACTGCTGCTTCTAAATCTGCTCCTGAATCTGTTTCTCCTCCTGCTCTTGAACTGAAACCCCTTCCTGATTCTCTTAAGTATGCATTTCTAGGCCCCAATGAATCTTTGCCTGTCATTATTGCTTCTGACCTAGACGGGGACCAAGAGACTAAGTTGATTGCCCCACTTAGAGAGAACAAGGAAGCCTTGGGTTGGACCTTAGGGGATATTAAGGGCATTAGTCCTTCCATTGTGCAACATAGGATTCATCTAAAGGATAATGCTAAGCCCTATCGTGACCGTCAAAGGCGTTTGAACCCTACTCTTCAGGAGGTGGTTAGGAAAGAAGTGCTAAAGTGGTTAGATCATGGGATTATTTATCCTATTTCTGATAGTGAGTGGGTTAGCCCCGTTCAAGTTGTTCCTAAGAAGACCGGGATCACCATGATTAGGAATGACAAGAACGAGTTAGTCCCTACTCGTGTGCAATCTGGATGGCGTGTGTGCATAGATTATAGAAAATTGAATGCTGCCACTAGGAAAGACCACTTTCCCCTTCTTTTCTTGGACCAGATGTTAGAGAGGTTGGCTGGACATTCCTTCTATTGCTTTTTAGATGGATACTCTGGCTACACCCATATCTCTATTGCTCCTGAGGATCAGGAGAAGACTACTTTTACCTGCCGATTTGGAACTTATTCCTTTAGACGTATGCCCTTTGGACTGTGCAATGCCCCTACTACCTTTCAGCGTTGAATGATTTCCATTTTCTCGGATTTAGTTGAACACTGCTTGAAAATTTTCATGGATGACTTCTCTGTGTTTGGGTCTTCCTTTGATGACTATTTGTCTAATCTGAGAAAAGCGTTGGAAAGGTGTAGGGAGAAAAATTTGACTCTGAATTAGGAGAAATGCCATTCTATGGTTAGAAAGGGAATAGTCTTAGGCCATGTTATTTCTAAAGATGGAATTGAGGTCGGCAAGGCTAAGACTGATTTGATTGTTAATCTTCCCCCTCCCACCTATGTGAAAGAAGTGAGGTCTTTCCTTGGACATGCTAGCTTCTATCATCGCTTCATTAGAGACTTTAGTAAGATTGCAAAGCCTTTGTCCAACTTGCTAGCCAAAGATGTGTCTTTTCATTTTTCTGATGAATGTCTTGAGGCATTTCCTAAGCTTAAGGAGGCCTTAACTTCTGCTCCTGTTCTTCATCCTCCCATCTGGGGAGAGCCTTTTGAGTTGATGTGTGACGCTTCTGATTATGCTGTTGGGGTTGTTTTAGGATAGCGTGTTGATAAAAAGCCACATGTGATCTATTATGCTAGTCACACTTTGAATGATGCCCAGTTGAACTATACTGTGACTGAGAAAGAATTTTTGGCTGTGATTTTTGGGTTTGAGAAGTTTAGACCTTATCTGATTGGGTCTCATGTGATTGTCTATGCTGACCACTCTGCTCTTAAGCATCTTCTTTCTGAGAAGGATGCTAAGCCTAGACTTGTTAGATGGATATTGCTGTTGCAAGAGTTTGACTGTGAAATCAGAGACAAGAAAGGTTCTGAAAACCTTGTAGCTAATCATTTGTGTAGGATTCTATCTGATAGAGAGAGTGAGTCAACTGTCTCTGAATGCTTTCCTGATGAGCAGTTATATGTCATCCACTCTGATCCTTGGTATGCTGATATTGTTAACTACCTAGTTGCTGGTAGGATTCCTAAGAGTTGGACCAAGAATGATGGGGATATGTCCTTTCACCTTGTGACGTTCTTTGTTTGGGATGACCGTTATTTATTCAAGTACTGTTCTGACCAAATGTTTAGGAGGTGCATTCCTGACCATGAGGTGAGAAGTGTCCTTTCTTTCTGTCATGACCACGCATGTGGGGGGCATTTTAGTGGTAGGAAGACTGCAGCCAAAGTTCTTCAAAGTGGTTTTTACTGGCCTACTCTATTTAGGGATGCTTTTGAGTACTGTAAGAGTTGCCCTAGGTGCCAGCAGTTGGGTAGAATCAGTAGGCGGGATATGATGCCACTGAATCCTATCATTTGTGGTTGAAGTTTTTGATGTGTGGGGTATAGACTTCATGGGACCATTTCCATCATCTTTTGGGAATGAATATATTTTACTAGCTGTGGACTATGTGTCTAAATAGGTTGAAGTTATCCCTTCTAGGACTAATGATGCTAAAGTTGTTGTGAAGTTCTTAAGGGAGAACATCTTTGCTAGATTCAGCATGCCCCGTGCTATTATTAGTGATCAGGGCACCCATTTCAATAATAGGTCTTTTGATGCCTTACTGAAGAGGTATTCCATTGTCCATAGACTTGCTACTCCCTATCATCCCCAAACCAGTGGTCAGGTTGAGGTGTCCAATCGGCAAATTAAGCAGATTCTTAAAAAGACCGTGAGCCGGAATAGAAAGGATTGGGCTGAGAAACTCGTAGATGCTCTTTGGGCTGATAGGACAGCTTTCAAAACTCCTTAGGTATGTCACCTTATGGGGTTGTTTATGGTAAGCCTTGTCATCTCCCTGTGGAAATAGAACATAGAGCTTGGTGGGCCATTAAGAAACTGAACTATGACTTGACTGGGGCTGGTGAAGAGCGTAGACTGTAATTGAATGAGCTGGATGAGATTAGAGCCAAGGCTTATGAGAGTGCTCGTTCTTATAAAGAAAAGGCAAAGTTGTTTCATGATAGGCGTATCCTTCGGAAAGAGTTTGCTCCGGGAATGAAAGTGCTCTTGTATGACTCTAGGCTCCATTTGTTTCTAGGGAAGTTAAGGTCCCGATGGACTGGTCCTTACATTATCTCACGTATTTTTCCTTATGGTGCAGTCGAAATTCGGGACCCTGACCACCCTGACCATGGTGCTACTTTTAAGGTGAATGGCCAAAGATTGAAGCAATTTTTAGAGTTGCCCAGCAAGGAAGATGTGGAGTGTCTGATACTCCGCGAGCCGAGTTCGGATCAGTGATGATAGTTCGGGTGTACCTAGCACCCGACCTGGTTTGCTAAGAGCTTCTTTTCATCCCTTCTTTCTTTTACTCTTTTTCTCTTTTTCCTTTCCTTTTGTATAGTTGGTTCTTTTTGTCTTTCTTTTGTATATATGTTGATTATTTGATTTTGAGTCGTGTCTTTGTGAGTTTTGTTTTTGTTTGTTTTCTTTTTCAGTTTTGTTTTTGTGGTTTTATGTTTCTTTCTACTCCCAATGAGGACATTGCTCGGAATAGGTGTGGGGTGGGGAAATTCTGCTTCAAAAAAAACAAAAACATTGAAAATCCAAAAAGATTTTTTGTTTTACTTTGGGGAAGTTTAGTACTATTCTGATCAACTTAAATTCCCTTGTACTTTGATTTTTAGCTTGTATATACGCATGATGTGCATGTCAGGTCTTTGTCCCCGGTGTGTCATTCTTAGCCCTAATTCTAACCCCATCTGTTCACTATCACTGTGTAATCCAATCCCTATTTATTTCATCTTCATTGTCTTAAGGTTTTAGTTTTCCATAATCGGCTCTCCCTCTTGTTTTTGACACAATTACTTTGATTTTTGTCTTGAAAAACAAAAACAAAAAAAAACAAAATGATGAATGTAATGAAAATGAAAAAAAATGGAAAAAAGAAAGAATGGAAAAAGAAGGAAATGAAATAACATTTGGAATGACAAGCAACCCTTTGAGGCATGCGCTGCTGGGTGGTACTCTTTGAGGCAATATTGCTATTAGGAAAGCTTGCTTTCTATGTTGTTACGTCAATAATGTAATTTGTGTCAGTCAAGTGGGATTGAGTTTGATTTTGATAAATCTGAGCCTCAGGATGATGAGACATATGCACACGAGCACAGGGAAGGATTTGAAACTTTAGTGTATAAGTGGGATGAAAAGTTAGTACTTTGATGTCATTCATAGGGTACGGAGTCTTGATGTGTACATTTTGTTTATATACAGGCTAATATTTTTGTCACATGCGTGCTTTAGTTGATTGGAATGTATATATAATCTATTCCTCCATTTTGTATATATTAATTTTCAGTTTTGTACATATTAATTTTTCAAACAAAACCTAAAAAGATTTTGAAGTTTTTGTTTATGTTTTCTTTTATAGATGTTGTGGGTATATCTTCTGCAAACCCTCATGAGACTTTCCTCATCCACTAGGGGTAACCTAGGGGTTTAAAGGGCATGTTGCACATGCTAAGTACAATCGTGATTCCTACGAAAGTGAGTTAGGATTTTATTTTGTTTTCTTTTTCCGGGATTTTTAGTTTTATTTTACTCGAGGACGAGCAAAACTTAGGTGTGGGGGTGTTTGTTCCATCCAAAATTATAATATTTTATACCCTTTTATTGTCGAATATTTGCTCTCAGTAAAGTGTTAAATTAGGTTTTTAATAATGTTTTTATTTATTTTGTAGGATTTGAAAAATTTGAGAAAAAATAAGCAACAAGTGTATGGCTTAGATCGAATTGAAGAAAGCAAGAAACAAGAAAAGGAAAATCAGGCCGGATGGAGCCCAACACCCAGCTCACAAGCCCGGCCCAGCGTGCCCCTTCTCCTCTCCTTTTCCCATTCGGGCCTCCTGTTTGCCTTCTCACCAGGCTGGCCCAACGTTCTTTCCTCCAAACCGTGGCCCATCTTCTCATTCCTTCCCCTTTTGCTTACACCGGCCCAATTGGCAGACCGGGCCAGCCCCTCTCCCAGCCCAGACTCCCTCTCTTTCTCCCCATCTCACTTAATTTTCCCATGTGCCAGGCACATGACTAGCAGCTCCCCTTTGGCCTTCTTCTTCTTCATTCCCTCATGCTCAAAATTCCAACGAACAGGGCCACCACCAGAGCAGTCCCATGGCCCCTCATTACCCAGCCGTTACACCCTCTCTCTCCTCACCATTTATTAAGCCATTATGTCCATCTTCAAGACCATTCTTATTCTTCTTCCTTCTCCCTCTTCGGCTCTCACAAACCCAGAAATTCGAACCCAAACCAGAGCCACGAAATGGGGTTATTCGCCTTCGTCTTCCTCCATCATCTATCAATTAAATCCGGGCGTCCATTATTCATTCATGGGCTCTCATGATTGCCATTAATGGGCGGTTTATCAAGCATTGAAGCGGCCGTTATTTGGAGGAATGAACGGGTGTTGGGAACGGGCTTTTAAGGGGAGGCCGAAAAACAGAACAAAGGGGGGGAGAACGAAAAGTAGAGGATAGCATCGTTTTTTTTCCATTTCGATCTAGTTTCACAAATTGGTGTAATCTGAGCCTTAGTTGTTGGTTGATTGATATTGCGATTCAATTTCACAAATTTCGCGATTTTCTGCTCTTGTTTTCTACTTGTCCTTCTCTTAGTTTTCGTTCAGTTTTGCTTCCAAATTCCCATGCTTTGATTGGCTAATTATAGCTAAGTGTTAGTGAGTTCAAATTAGTTGCAGTTTGGTTCTTCTTATCTTGAAAAGTTCCTCATTTACAATTTCAAGATTTAATTTTGTTTATTCAACCTTTGAGTTAGACAAAATTAGCCTTTAGTTTTAAATTAGATTAGAATCTTTAATCTAATTTCACACCCATCCCCGAGGACAATACCCGTAATTGCTACGGCGATAAACCGTACGCTTGCGGAAAATCACAACAAAAACGAGACAAGAAACATGAAATTCAAGAGAGAGAGAAGAGAAACTTAGCGATTAAATTGTGAAATCGAATCTTGTACAATATATACAAAGATCTAATCTAAATTATTCACCCCCTAATGGGGCTGTTGAGGCTAACTTAAAACCTAGAAAAGACTAAAGGAAAAGTGCCCTCGAAAAAAAAAGGAAGAGGACCCTTTAAAAACTAGCCGAAGCGGCGTTTATATTACGGAAACTAATCGATGAACGGCCGACTGTGCACAGGCGCACGGTCACACGCACGGCCGTGCACCGGCGTGTGCTGCCCGTGCATGGCTTCGGCCACTGCAGCACAGTCGTGCTCTCCTGCAGCATGGCTGTGCACTATTCTTTTCAGCTTCGTTTTGCTCCTGGGACTTGTCGGACCTCTATCCCATCTCGAAATGAATCCCCAAATGCCTCATTCCGTATCAAAGTTGGTGAGTTTCTCATCTCTTTAGCAAAACTCCTAGAAAACAAGAAAATCAACCAAATAAGTACATTATGAACGGAAAAGGGCAAATTTGACCATTTCTCCTTAAGATTCGACATGAAATTCATGGGAGAAGAGGGTCAAATGAGAGCTAAAATGATGTAAAATAGGAGTTCATCACTCCCCCACACCTGGCCTTTTGCTCGTCCTAGAGTAAAATAAAGAAAAACTCTAACCTAAGAACCTAACTCACTTTCGCAGGAATCGCGGTTGCATTTAGCATATACAATAGGCCCTTAAAACCCCTTGGTTCCCCCAAGTGGATGAGTGAGGTTTCGTGAGGGTTTGCAGAAGATATACCCACAAAATCTTTGAAAAAGAAAAATAAAAATAGAAAGGAAAAGAAAAATAGAAATAGAAGAACAGAATGGATTTACAAACAAAGCATAACTATATACAAGGGAGAGCTGCACACATTCTAACTAAACAAACCACCCAAGCACACAATGATATTAACCTGCATATAAACAAAATGTACACATCAAGAGTCTCTATCCCCATAGGCGACATCAAAGTACCAACTTTTCATCCCACTGTACATCAAAACCTGGAATCCATCCTAGTGCATGGTGTGTAAGTGTATCGTCATCCTAGAACTTAGGTTTACCAAAATCAAACTCATTTCCACCTAACTGACACATGCTACAATATTGACTTATTAACAAGGAAAGCAAGCTTTTTCAGTAGCAGTATTGCCTCAATGGGTAACACCCAGTAGCACGTGTCTCAAAGGGTAATGCCAACTAGCGCATGCCTCAAATGGATACTTGCCATTCCAAATTTTATTTTTTTCTTTTTCTTTTTTTTTCTCTATTTTTTTGGTTTTGTTTTTTTTTTGGATAAATAAAAGTGGAAACCAAACAAGAACAAAAGTAGCCATGTACAAGACAAGTGGGCGAGTTGATCATGGAAGATTAGGACCCTAAGATAATGATGATAGTATAAATAAGGACTGGATTGCACATGTATAATGAACTATTGGGGTTAGAATTGGAGCTAGAATGACTCACTTAGGACAAAGATCTATCATGTACATCATAGTTATACACAAGCCAATAGCCAAGGTACAACGGATCAAAGCCGATCAAAATAGTATAAAACTCCCCCAAAACAAGGTAGCATGGAGACTACTCCTCCCCCACACCTAGATCTCACAATATCCTCATGGGAGCCGAGGAGTCACGACTACCACAAAACACATATATACAGAAAACAATTCTAAAATAGTGTATAAAAACAAAAGACAAATAAGAAGAAGAAAAAAAAGAAAGACAAAAACAAAAATATATACAACACAAAAATGAAGAAAGAGAAAAGAGGGAATGAATTTACCAGGTTAGGTGTTGAGTACACCTAAACTACTACCTCCCTAGGACGATGCTTCGGAAGGTTGGAGGAGCATCAGCCACTCCTCCTATCTCAGGATCCAAGCCACCAATTCAGATAATGTCAAAGCTCGCAGGAGCTTATCAAACACCTGAGCATGCAACTTAGATGAATGTAAGTAAGAGCACCCAAATATAAATCTAGGAATGTCAATAAGTGCTCTCCTAAACTTATCAAATGCCTTAGAGAAATCAGCAAGATAATCGAATGCAATAATCAACATGATTTTTCCAGGCATGTCCTCTAGGTACAGACGATAAGGATCAAGGGAGGGGTTCTACCTTCTAAAAGTACCTAGAGATTTAGGACAGTTAACCTCATTCCCCTCAAGCACCATATGAGAATCAATCGGTGAGATGTCACAACACTCGGGGGAGGGGGGGTAGTGAACATGAAAGAGAAGCATGAAAAATATCGAAGGGATCAAGGGATACAGGGTCAACAAGATCAGGACTAGATGAAACTGCAACCACAACATCCACACATGACCTCTCTACGAGAGTCTCATCGAGACCATGCACCTCAATAAAAGCATCGTCTGACTCACAACACATATCATCCTCATTGACATTAGCATCAACACAAAATGTCTTACCTCCCTCGAACTCCGTCGATTGAGCTAAAGGAAAAGGTGGATCAGGATACGTCGTGTGGAGTGGAGTGTTGTTCCTAAGGGTGCTAGGTAGGGATGGAGCAACAAGGGGCAAAGTAGTCAAGGGAAGATCAAGTACTTCCTCTAGTCCGGACTCTAGAGTAAGAGAAGACACACCATCATCACATAAATTAACATCAAGTTCAGAGAAATTAACCCTAAGGTAAGTCTCACGTGATAGGTCATAGTCCCGCATACAATTAGCAAGCTTAACTTGTTGCTCATTCATTGTCTCTATCATGCTAGCAATCCTAGCAAAACTATCAGCAGAAATATGAAAGGGATAAGAATTACTGTCATGGTCAGAACAATGGTAGATCTCATATGCAAAAGGTGTATAATTAGGGATGCAGGGGGATGGGGCGTAAGAACTAAAATGACTAGTCTCAAAATCATAAGTATCCCTAGCCAACCACTCAAGCAATTCCCAGGCTTCATTAACATTTCGAGCATAGAAATTCCAATGCTCCAAAAGAGCATGGGTCTCACAAGTCACACCCTCATAGACCATGTCCAAATTTCCCACTTCTCCAAGCAATAACCACAATGAGCAAGAAAATCATGTACTCTATTGTAATATTTTCAAAATAATTCATGCTCATATTGAGAAAAGTGAAAAATTGCCCTTTTTTTTCATTTTCTTAACTTGTTAGGGAAAAATAGAGTTTTAATATTTATAAACCCCAAATGCAAGGTATATCGTTGAGTACTTGGGGTGTCATCCGCAGGAAGTTGTGTTTCCAACTACCAAAGTTCACTCGAGCGTATCAATCTAGGTGAAATCAAAGGTGAAGAGAAGTAAAACTAACTACTAAAACAAAGAAGACTTCAATTGTAATTAAACCTAAGGTAGACTGACTAATCAATTCAAACCCTCACCTTCCCAAGTTATGCTAGCAATTCAAGGATGATCGATTGCCCAATTAAAGTCCACCTAAGGCCTCCCTCAAGGGTCAATAGGCTAGTCTAAATGTTCTAACTACCTATTTTTATGGGATTAGGTTAATTAGACTACAAGATTAATAACCTTTGACCTAGCTAGCGACGAGACTATTTTCATGTCCCAATCCCAACTATTCTCTCTACCCACAATAGACAATCGACCTCACCTCTCAGAATTGTCCTAAAACACGGATGAAAGCTCTTTCAAGCATTTCATCGAACACTTGGCGGGTGTGAAAGAAAACCTTAGATTCTTGCATAAACAATAGGGGGTTAAGAGTCTAAACAACTTCAATTAGCCATCACAAGGATAATTACAATCAAAGAACGCAAATTTAATCAAAACTAAACATCTAAAGCCAAATCAAAACAAGAATTAACAAACTAGCAAAACAAGACAAGAAACATGAAATTCAAGAGAGAGAGAAGAGAAACTTAGCGATTAAATTGCGAAATCGAATATTGTACAATGTATACAAAGATCTAATCTAAATTATTCACCCCCTAATGGGGGTTTTAAGGCTAACCTAAAACCTAGAAAGACTAAAGGAAAAGTGCTCTCGAAGAAAAAGGAAGAGGATCCTCTAAAAATTGGCCGAAGCGGTGCTTATATCGCAGAAACTAACCGACGCAGGACCGTGTCCCAGACGTATGGCCTGCGCACGGTTACACGCACGGCCGTGCACCGGCGTGTGCTGCCCATGCATGGCTTCGGCTACTGCAGCACGGTTGTGCTCTCCTGCAGCATGGTCGTGCACTATTCTTTTCAGCTTCCTTTTGCTCCCGAGGCTTGTCGGACCTCTATCCCATCTCAAAATGCATCCCCAAATGCCTCATTCCCTATCAAAGTTGGTGAGTTTCTCATCTCTTTGGCAAAACTCCTAGAAAACAAGAACACCAACCAAATAAGTACATTATGAACCAAAAGAGGCAAATTTGACCCTTTCTCCTCAAGATTCGACATGAAATTCAAGGGAGAAGGGGGTCAAATGAGAGCTAAAATGATGTAAAATAGGAGTTCATCAATTGCAAGTCTGAATTTGTTGAGTATGAGATCATTGCCATTAAGAATTTTACTTTAGACCAGACTCATACGCATATTAGACTTAATAAACTTGTGAAATTTACACCCTCTCTTTTGCCTAGATTGCTCGTTCATGACGATATAGTTTCTAGGCCAATGACCTCAATACTAGCTCATTCTAAGTATGTTCATTTCCTTTCTAACTGGGCCCAACTTTTTGATAAGTTGAGGCGGGCCCTCACTTGTGCTTTGTTGGTTAGGTGGATGTACTCTTTCTAGCTCCAATTCACTGCTTTTCACTGTTCCTATGTGATTAAGAATTGGGCTTTTTTGTTTGATAAGCTGCTATGTCCTTTCACAACTTTTGATTTGAGTTGCAATTTTTAGCTTATTATGGAGTGGCTAATGCTCCATAAGCCTCATGTTACATCATCTTCATGAGGCATAATTTGGGTACAACCTGTATCCAACCTGGTATGATCGTTCCACCCTCCCTTCTTCTCTTTTTCATTTCTTTTCTTTGTTTTCATTCTTAGTTGTGGATAATTAGGACTGTGAATTGTGATGGCTAATCATTCTTGAGGAGCAATTTATGATTTTTTTAAGCCGTGTGGGCTATGATCACCCTTGGTTGTGTTATTGATTTTGTAAATATTTGTTAGTTATGGATATCTAGGATTGTTTTTATGTTTCAATTTCTTTTGTTTCTTTATTTTTGTTAAGTTTTGATTTTTGTTTTTCTTCATTTAGTTATTATGCTTTTTTTATTTTTTTTGTTTGAGTCTTACTTTGTTCTGGTTTGGTTTTGATTTTGGTCATTTAGTGGTTTGGTTTGTTTTAGAGTTAGTTTTGTTTTTGCTTTTCTTTTGAGATTTTGATTTTGGTGATTTTATGTTCATTTTTGGTTGTGCTTGTGATTTATATCAATGTCCCAGTTTATATATATTTGTGGTTTAATATGATTTTATGGTTATATAGCTTATGTGCTTACTTTCATGTGCCTTAGTTCCCACAATGAGGACATTGTGAAGTTTTGGTGTAGGGGTGAGATGCCCATTTTCGAAAAAATTTTGAAAAATCCAAAAAGAATTTTAGTTTTGTTTTCGGGAACGTTTGTACTATGTCTGATTAGCTTAAATCCTCTGTGCTCTGGTTATTAGCTTGCATGTAAGTAGGATGCGCATCTTAAGTCTCTAAGCTCAGTGCGTCATTCTAAGCCCTAGTTCTAACCCAAATGGTTCATTATAGATGTGTAATCCAATCCTTGTTTATTCCTTCATCATTATCTTTAGTTCTTAGGCTTCTATGAATGATTCTCCCACTTGTTGGTGACATGATTACTCGAGAAAAATAATGAACAAATATTATGAATAAAGAAGAAGAAAAGAAAAAGAGAGATGAAATAAAACTTGAAATGACAAGTATCCCTTTGAGGGATGCCCTACTAGGCAATACCCTTTGAGGTACATGCTACTGGGTGTTATCCTTTGAGACAATATTACTACTGGAAAAGCTTGGTTCCAATGTTATTACGATAATAATGTAGTTGTGTCAATCAAGTGGGATTAAGTCTAATTCTGGTAAATCTAAGCCTTGGAATGATGATACACTTGCACACGAGTAATAGGATGGATGCAGAATCTTAATGTACAGTGGGGTGAAAAATTAGCATTTTGATATCATTTATGGGGTAGAGGATTTTAAAGTACATTTTGTGTATATGCAGGTCACTAACTTGATTACATGAATGATTTAGTTGATTAGAACTTGTGCATATCTTTCCCCAAATTCTGCACATATTAGCTTTGAGAAAAAACCTAAAAGATTTTCTTTTATTTTTTGAAATAATTTTTGTAGGTAGTTCACTTGAAAACCCTCACGAGACCTTACTCGTCCACTTGGGAGACTGATGGGTTTAAAGGGCTTGTTGCATACGCTAAATGCAACCATGATTTCTATGACAATGAGTTATGACTTTCTTTTTCTTATTTTTCATTTTTAGTTAGTTTAGTTTATTTTACTAGAGGACGAGCAAAATCTTGGTGTGGGAGTATTTGTTCGTACCAAAAATGTGTCATTTTTACGATTCTTTTATACCTGATTTATGCTCATTATAATTGTTATTTTTAGGTTTTTATTTTATTTTATTTTGTTTTATAGGTTTTGAACAAAATGAGAATAATCATGGAAAAATGCAAGGAAAATGTTGAGAATGCCGAAAACGAAGAATTGGGCCAAATTGACCTGACCCAATTCCTTACGCCCTATTTTTGCTTAGCCCAAAGAAAAAAAATAATAATAAAAGGAAAACCTAAATCTACCTAGGCCCAGCGTGCTAGGCACGTGACCCCAATGACCCTCCTCCCACTTATCTTCTTCCTCTCTCTCCTCTTCTCGGCTTGAACACTCGAAAAGAAAACCTCAGAGGACCCGACCCTCCCCCTTCATTTCTCTCCATCTTCGCATCTCTCTCTCTCTGAAACTCATCTCTCTTTACCTCACTAGCATCAACACCACACAACACTCTCATCTCCATTGCAATTCGCGTAGCAAACGCCATCGCCGTCCCCCATCGTGATTGTCCACGGTTGTCGAGATCCAAGGGCAGAGATCGACAGATGGTTTGAGTATAAAGAGGCTATGGCTTGGAAGTTAGGTAATTAGGGTTTTTCTTAGGGTTTAGCTGTAGTTTTTAGGGTTTAATTTAGGATTCCTTGTTAGTTTAATCGGTGTTTTAAAAATTTAGGGTTTATTTTTGGTTGCAATATCTCTATTTTCATTTCGATTCCAAGATTAGATTCTTAGCCTTTGAAAATGCTGTAGCACGCTTGTGGTTAGTTGAATTATTTAAGCATCAAATTTTGGTTGAGAAATTTGCAAATTTGGGTTCATTTGATAGTTCCTTCATTCAATTGCAAATCTTAGTCCTTCCCTTCCCTGTTCAGTTGCTCGAATGGAGTTTAGATGTTGCTCTTCCCCTTTCCTTATGAATCAGTGATGATGATGGTGAATTAGCAGTGTGCTCAAATGGCAGAGTCGACCCTCTTACTTTTGATTTCTCTGTCTCAGGTTTTGAATTATGGCCCTGTGTCTCTGTTTTCTTTAGTCTGAATTTGTGTCCAAATGTTTGGCAGTTAGTTTTGTTTAGTTGAGTTGAGTCCCTGTTTCGATTGGTCGTTTGGTGGATTTTAGCTCAGTTTCGATGATTAGGCTTTATTATTTCTTTAGTTCAGTGTATGTTTCTGTTTTCCTTCCTCGGTTTCTTCATTTAAATGCTGATTTGGAGTCGATTTAGGTTATGTCCATCCCCTGTTTCCATAAACCTTGTTATTTTGGGGTTAGATTAGGTTAGCTTAGTTATAAACACATGATAATGGTTTCATTTGATTTATTATGGTTTCATTGAGGTTAGGCGAATTCAAAGGATTCATATGCTTTAGTCGATTTATTGAGTTTGACTTGGTTGATAATCTTAGACATCATGAGCATGAGATTAAATTACTATTAGGTTAGTCCTATCGTGTTTGATTCTTGATTAGTTTAGGTTATTGTCACCTGACCTTGTTTAGTGACCTTAATCTCTTCCATCATCCCCGAGGACACGACCCTCAAGTACTATAGTGAAAGTTGTACGCTTACGGCACTTTAGATTACACTCAAAATTATCGTATACCTACATTGACTTACTAGTAGACAACATGGTAAGACGCCGCCCATTGTCATTTATGGATGGTTATGAGGGGTATAACCAAATTAAAATGGCTAAGGAAGATCAAGAAAAGATTATTTTCATCATGCAATTAGGCACCTTTTGCTATAATGCAACGTCTTTCGTCCTAATAAATGCTAGGGCCACCTATAAAACGATAGCTCAAATTTTCTTGGATGGCATGATGCACAAAGAGTTACCGGTCTATGTAGATGAAATTACCATCAAATCAAAGACTATAGAAGGGCATGCCCTTGCCCTCTGAAAGTTCTTTAAAAGATAATGAAAACACAACATGCACTTAAACCCACAAAAGTATACATTTGGAGTCAGTTTGGGGAATCTTTTAGGATATACAGTTAGCTCACAAGGAATAGAGGCTAATTTATCAAGATTAAGGTCATCATAGAAATGTTGCCTTCTAAGACCCAAAAAAAAAAAAAACAAAGCCGAGGTTTCCTCAGGCATGTGCAACTCTTTCGACATTTTAGCTCAAAACTGAAAATGACTTGTGAGCCCATCCTTAATAAATTAACAAAAGGATCTCAGATAGAATGGGATGAGCCAAGTTAAAAGGCTTTTGACACAATAAAGTAGTATTTGGCAAACCCAGCAGTTTTACAACTACTGCAGGAGGTTCTAACTTTGTTACTTTATTTAACAACAATGAAAACTACAATGGGTGCAATGCCAGCCTAAGAAAACGAAGGAAAAGAAATTGTCATTTATTACTTAAGACAAAAGCTCCTCGATTATGAGGTTAATATACCCTGAAAAATGTGCAATTGGGAGAGAATTCTCGCTCTGTAACTGCTCTCCTCAGTTGCTAATATTTATATTAATCAGAGAATCAGAATAATGCAATCAATAGGAAACCCCAAATAATAAATGGAAACTGATACAAACAAGTCAAATCTACCCAACCCAAGGAAAGAAAATATTACAAAGAATAATATTGATACAATATAATATGTGAATAAGTTTGATTTCTTAATACTCCCCCTCAAGTTGGAGCGTGGAGATTGGAGACACCCAACTCGATAAGAAGGTGCTAAAATTGCCGCTGACCCAGAGCCTTGGTGAACATGTCAGCCAACTGCTCAGTAGAATGGATGTAACGAGGTGTCATGTCCCTAGAAACAATACATTCACGAACAAAATGGCAATCAACTTCAACATGCTTTGTTCGTTCATAAAAAATATGATTATTGGCTATATGAATAGCAGCCTGATTATCACAATAAAGCCTGGTACACGGAGTGAAAATCCCAAAGAACATTAGTAAGTTCCTTAGCCAAATGGTTTCACTAGTGGCATTAGCCATCGCTCGATATCGAGCTTCTGCAGATGATCGCGAAACAGTGGCTTGCTTTTTAGTTTTCCAAGCAATGGGGGCATTCCAAGCTTAACCAAATAGCCTATAACAGACCTATAAAACAGAGGATAGCTAGCACAGTCAAAATCACAATAAACATATAGGTCAAGTGAATTGCTCGCTAGAAATAAAATGCCTTACCTGGGAGATGACTTGATATGACGAGTATTCTCATGGTAGCTTCCCAATGACCCTGACAAGGATTTACATAATCTGACTTAGGATATGCACAGGATACATGATATTT
Source organism: Carnegiea gigantea (assembly GCA_029747015.1). Classification (NCBI taxonomy): domain Eukaryota; kingdom Viridiplantae; phylum Streptophyta; class Magnoliopsida; order Caryophyllales; family Cactaceae; genus Carnegiea; species Carnegiea gigantea. The sequence goes on from JAKOGI010002134.1 coordinate 67,918, forward strand.
GGTCGTGTAATAGTGAGATACAATAATCAGCCAATCAACCATCGATATTGAGATGCATCAAAAAGAGGGTCACCTGAATTATTGGGAAGTTTGTGGTTTTGCTCCATAGGAAACAAAGCTGGTTTGGTACCTAACATACCTGTTTCAGTAAGAATATCCAATGCATATTTTCACTGACAAAGAAATAAACCTTCTGCTAACCGAGCTACTTCAATCCCAAGTCTTTAAGTTTAAAACATGTTTACAGGTATGTTTTGAAAGCTTGACATTACTTTGCACTGTTACCTGTAACAACAAAATCATCCACATCGATAAGGAGAGCCAGAAAAATACCATTCTGACGATAGATGAAGAAAGAATGATCCAAAGGTGATTGCTAAAAGCCATATTGAAGTAAAGTAGGAGCTATAAAGAACCATTGGCGAGGCACCAATCATAACCCGTACAATGACTTGTGAAGTCTACAAACCATGCCAAGCTTAAGTGGACGAAAACCTGGTAGAGGCTTCATATAAATTGTCTCATGGAAACCACCATGAAGAAATGCATTATGGACATCCATTTGATGAAGTCCCCATCCGTTAGCAGCAGCAATGGATAAAAGGCATCTAACTGTATCCATTTTTGCTATGGGGGCAAAGGTTTCGTGAATCTCCCTTGACTTGGTTGTTTCCTAGAACTACCAAACGTGCCTTGTGATGTTCTATTGTTTGATCAACATGGTATTTGATCTTGTAGACCCATTTGCACCCAAGTGCCTTTTTGTTAGGTGGTAAGGAGGCAAATTTCCAGGCATTGTTTTCCTCCAAAGCTTGAATCTCAGCCTCCATTACTGCTCTTCATTTTAGATCTTGAATGGATTAGGAAAACTGTTTGGGCTTTTCACTAGATGTAATTGCAGCTAGGAAAGCATGATAATGGGAGCAAATCGATCATACGAGATAAACTTGGAGAGAGAGTGAGACGTACCCGAAGAGCGATCATGTAGTGGTGATGAGGAGGAGTATCGGATGGTGTGGCAAATATAATCTTTGAGATGTGCTGTAGGTCTTCGTTCACATTGTAGACGTGCCTTCATGTGTGGATTGACCTGCTAAGAGGCAAACTCCTTACAATCTAACCCACTGGACTAAGAAAGAGTGTTTCAGGCTCAGAGGCATTACCAGATGGCCCATTATGCACAACTAGCTCATGTTCATGTTCAGGTTGCACGCTTTGCTGGCCCAATTCCTCAACGGGCACTAATTCAGTGGGCTCAGCGAGCTGGGCTTCTGGATCTAATCCTAATTCGTTCACTAAGTCCCCTAAACTAAGCTCTTGTATGTTATGCCGGCCTATTTCACCTTAGACATGAAATGGATCATCATGATGGGCAATGTGATCTATGGGCTGAACAGATGAGTTTTCAGTATGCCCATGTGGAAAATTTTGTTCATAAAATTTAACATCTTAGGACATAATAAGCTTTTTATTATCGAGATCATATAGCAACTATCCCTTTTTCCCTTGTGGATACCCCGAAAAAACACATTTGTAGGCTCTCACATCAAATTTATCATGAGACTTATGGTGATTGTGCGCATAAGCAAGACACCCGAGCACCCTGAGATGATCAAAGCTCAAGGCAACACCAAAGAGAGCTTCGAAAGGGGTCTTATGAATTTTGTGGGAGTTCTGTTCATAAGATAAGCAGCTGCTAAAACACATTCTCCCTAAAATTTTATAGGAAGTGAGGCTTGGAACCTCAAGGCCCGAGCTACATTAAGAATATGGCGGTTTTTTCTTTCTACCGACCATTTTGTTGGAGCGTGTCTACACAAGTGGTTTCACGGACTATGCGTTGTTTGGCCAAAAAGACAGGTAATGGACGCTTGTAAATTCTGTCCCATTATCAGTATGAATTCTTTGAATAGTAGAATCAAATTGTGTTTTAACCATGGCACAGAAACTGATCAATTTTTCATATGTTTATGTCTTATCTTTCATAAGTGTACCCAAACAGCATGGCTAAAATCATCCACAACACACAAGAAGTAATAGCAACCACTCAAAGAACGAGTATGATAAGATCCCCACAAGTCACAATGAATAAGGGAAAATGGTCTTTCAACTTTAGAATCACTGATACGAAATGAGTTTCTAGTCTGTTTTGCCCGATGGTAAACATCATAAAGTTCACAAGAGTCCTTATTCAATTGAAAACCAAAATGGGTAAATAAATGTGACAAACTTCCCAAAGATAGATGACCCAAACCTTTGATGCCAAAGAACACATTCCTTGTGTTGAACTGCTACAAAAATCATTCCTCCCGCGCTCTTCTTGAGATAGTATACTTCATTCCTCCCCTCACCCACTCCAATCAACTTCTTCGAGGTGAGGTCCTGAATAAGACAACACTAAGTCTTGTAAATAATAATACAATTCTTAGATGTGGTGAGCTTTTGCGCAGAAATAAGGTTACAAGCCAATATACGTGAGCATAACACATTTCTCAAAATTAAACCATTGCCTAAATCAACTGTTCCTGCCTCTTGAGTTGCCACATTGTAACCATGAGGTAGTTTGATATTTATTGCTTGAGGTAGTCTCACCACACTTGTTAAAGCATGATAATTTGATGTTATATGATGTGATGCCACTGAGTCTAAAATCAACTCCAAGTTACCAGTGGAAGAACACTTACCACTCAACTTCTCACGGTTCTCTCTTTCTTTGAATATGGCAAAAAAAGCATCGATCTGAGCTGAAGTAAAACCTGCGTACTTCTCCTTGTCGCCAGCCAACTCACTACCACCTTGCTCCTTTTGTCAACCAGCAAAGGTAGGCCAGAACTCTGCTGCCTCTGCCCTGTCTTACCAGTTGTCCAATGCTAGAAGCTTGGCCAAGGTAATTTCCTCGGTTCTAACTGGGATTGCTGTGTCTACTTTGCTAATTTGCTCGGTAACCGACTAATTCGAAGCATTTGGTCTTCTTATGGCCCAATTTTCTTTAATAGATGCATCGTGTTCTCGATCCCTGCCTCATCTTTCCAGCAGCTACGGCTTTAAAGGCAGCTCCTTCAATGGTGGAACGTGCATCAACCCCTTGAATCAAACTCTGTTGCCTTTCTTCTCTAAGTATCATAGCAAAGGCCTTCAAAGTGGGCAAAGGCTCGAATGCAAGAATGTTCAATCTTATCACGCCAAACTGATGCGTGTCGAGGCCTATAAGAAACTGGTGAACTCTTTCTGACTCCTGATGTTTGGCGAAATTATATTCTTTGGTACAGCTACACGTGGGTAATTGAATATATGCTCCCAATTCATCCTACAACTCCTTGAGCCTGGTAAAGTACTCAGTCACTGTGAGACTACCTTGTTTAGTAAGAGTAATTTCTTGCTTCAACTAGTGAACCCGAATTTCATTAGTCTATGAATACTTCTCCTTCAGATTAGTCCAGATTTCACTTGCTTTTTTGGCATAAGTGATTGAGTCGTGCAAGTTCTTATCGATGACATTGTATAACCACGCAATGACCATCAAATTGTTTTTCTCCCAGGCATGAATACCTGGATTTTTGTTTGCGGGCTTGGTTAGAGTTCCATCCGCAAAGCCATACTTCTCCTTAGACTTTAGTGCATTAGACACTATACGCACCCAATTAGCATAGTTGCTCCTATTAAGTGTGATGGGTGAGATTATGTCCCCTAGATGATGTGCACTACTCAAATAATATGGTGAATTTGGATCACTCATATTCAGTGTTTGTATTTGTATGGAGATATCTCTCTTGTCTTCTCCACCCATATCAATTTCAAAAAAAATAGAGCCTTATTAAATAGTGTTATAAAGCTCTGATACCATAAAAAATGTGCAATTGGGAGAGAATTCTCACTCTGTGACTGCTCTCCTCAGTTGCAATATTTATATTAATCAAAAATCAGAATACAATCAATAGGAAACCCTAAACAATAAATGGAAATTGATACAAACTAGCCAAATCTACCCAAATCCAAGGAAAGAAAATATTAAAAGAATAATATTGACACTATATAATATGTGAATAAGTCTGATTTCCTAATTTACCCAGATCAAAAAAAAAAAAAAAAGGTGCCCAGGTCTCATCTGGGCTACAAAGAAATTAGGTCACTATATGCTCAATAAAAGTGTCAAGGTCATAGCCAAAGCAGATCAACTGAAACATCTTATGCCTCACTCTATCCTTCATGGGGGATTTTCACGATGGACATTGATGCTCTTTGAATTCCATTTGGAGTTCCAAGCACAAAAATATATAAAAGGAATACCAGTATTAGATTTCCTCGCAAACCATCCTATAAATAAGAGGAAGAAAATTACGATCGTCCTAATGAAGATATCGTCTTAGTCAAAGACAGAACTTGCAAATGTATTTCGATGGTGCATCTAATCATAAGGGTTTACAGGGTTGGCATCTTAACAGTATCACAACAAGGTCGCACATCATGATTTCTGGTAAAGTATATTTTGGGCTTACAAATAATGTGGCTAATTATGAGGCTTATATCACGGGACTTCAACCCTCCTGAGCTTGCCAAATCAAAGCCTTAAATGTTTATGGGACTCTTGGTAAATCACACTCCCTCTGTTGCATTTTTATAATGATAGTTGGAAAAACATGCATTTTAAGAAGTGCATTAATTAGAAAAATTGACCTATATATATATATATATATATATATATATATATATAATATATATATATATATATATATATATATATATATATATATATAATTCTAAAATTAACCATGTCCACAATGGTTTTCAACACCAAGAAAAGCCTTAAAGAATTGTTTATATGTTTAGTTACGAGGTCAAGGTTGCCAGAACCGAATTGGTAAAGGGATTGGGTTAGTGATCGGATCAGTTTGACTGGTTGGATCTAATTGGACGGAATGACCTAGACTATATAAATTAGATGTTAGTTTCGGCTTGGTATACTTTTTTAAAAAAATTTTATAGTTGGTATACTTATTAGATAATTTAGATATAGAGATATTGGGTTCAAATGCAAACCTAGGTAGTACGCCATAATTTTTATAATTTGATTCAATAGTTATACTTCAAATATGATCAAAAGAGTTCGACATTACAATCTAAGGTCATATGGAGCATGCCACAGGGCTTGTAATCCATTGGCCCTTAGAGCACTTCCAATGGCCTCCTCACGAGGCAAAATTGAGGAGAACGAAGGAGAATGAGGGAGGGAAGCAATTCCAATGGTTGCCTCAAGGGCCATACCTCATGAGGAGGCTCCCCAGCCTCCGCCTGTTTTTTTTTTTTTAATGTATTTAATTGGTTTTTTTTTAATTCTAAAAATAAGATTGTGTGTTGTAGAGTGGGTCCATAGGTATTATTTTATTTGGTGAGGTAAACTGGTGAGTCTTTCACTGGAGAGAGTGAGGATTGTGAGGTAAAAAATTGGAGAAATGATTAATATGGCAGTAGTAGGCCTCCACCGATGAGCCAAAAAATTAGCTCACCATTACGTTTGCTCTTAGCATGAACAAAATGCTACTACCGCCCACCAGATAATGGTATAAATACAAGTAAAAATGACTATCTCATCATTAAAATCCAAAAGAAAACAAAACGCTGAAAAACTTGTCGGGTTCTTCTGACATCTGGATCCCGTACTGCTCTCTCTTTTGGGTGTTGAGAGCATATACAGCAAGAGACTCGCAAGGAAGAAAAGGAGGAGAGAGAGAGTGGTGAGGCGAGCAATGTTTTGCAGCAAGAGGCTCATGCCTCATGCCTCACAGGGAGGCTCAAATCAGTGAGCTTCCTCTTGAGGTTGCTTTTTTTTTTAAAATATTTTTTATTATTTTTTTAATTTTAAAAATAAAGTTGTGTGTTATAGAGTAAATTTATAGGTATTATTTTATTGTTAGATGTAGGGTTTATAGGTATTATTTTATTTGATAAGTCAAAATAGTGAGCCTTTCACTGGAGAGAGTGAGGATTGTAAGGTAAAAAGTTAAAGAGAGGATTGATGTGGCAGTGGTAGGTCCCCACTAGTGAGCTAAAAAATTGGCTCACCATTGAATTTGCTCTTATCAGACGCGATTTCGCTGGTCGCCCATTCGTGCCAATCTCTTCTTACTCTCTCATCTCCTAAATCTAATCTGTATCCCTCTCTCTTCTCCTCTCTCTGCGTTCACAACTCAGACTCTAGCACGGCGGTGAGAAGGACTGCTTAACGTCAACAGGGGATTGCACATCGGTAAGGGCCTTGCTGGTGTCGGAGAAGACACAGATGGACCACCGTTGTTGCTTTTAAATTATACAAAAAAGAAAAGTCCAGTCCGACCGCGGTTCGACGTGGTCAAGGGCTGACCGGGTTGGCCGGTTTTGATCTGTTGGATGGCTTGGACGGTTCGTTGTGTCTTCTGGACCGCTGGGGAAGGCAAGTCCCAGGTGAACCGGTCGGGTCGAGCTGTTCAGTTCGGTTTTGGTAGCTTTGCATAGAGCCATATTAAACTACACTTCATCTATAATACCAATTAACATAACAGTCATACATTCAGAACATAGTTAGTCATAATGGGAATTGTTGAATGCAAAAGACTTACCATAATATTTTCGGTTGCCCATTGGAAATATTTATGTTCATATATACGAAGCTAAAATAGCCGCAATTGTTTTAATTAAAAATTTTACTTTAAATAGTCATATGTGCAAAACATAATTAGACAAATAGCTCCAAATTAAATGCCAAGAAATTATCAAATATTATTAGTCAGCCATTGAAGTTATTGCGAATCAATGTAAGTAATTGCACCAACCGAATTTGTGTTAAAATCCAAATTTAGTGCACATACATGCAAATCACAATTAGCCATATAGTACTATATTAAAGGAAAAGAAAATTTACCAAATATTATTAGTCACCCAATCAAAAAATTAAAAGTCATATTGAGGTAGAATGCAAATTAAATGTACGTAGTCATACAAGCAAATCATAAATAGTCACCCCATTGAGAGACAGATGTCAGCGGAGGCTTAAGGTTGCAAATTGGCTCTAACTTAATCTGCAATGCTCCAACCCAACCTTGCGACGAACCATTACTAGGAACGATTTCAATTATCACCACATAGCCCACAATTAACAAATAATCTTTTCACATGTGCTTTATCCTTACTTGCACACTACCAAGAAAAAAACTCTATAGGTCATCCATTCCAGAAGTAACGAGTACGTTTAATTGTGAAATTTTTAAGAGTTAGTTCTATTTAAAATAGGAGTGCAACTTTTATAATATCAATGGTCATTTGAAATTCTGCAAATCACACTATTAACCATGTATTGGGATATTACATTAATAACAACAATAGTCATAAAAATTTTGACAAGTTTTAGTGCCAACTTCTTTTTCGTTGGTTCTAGTGATACAGACTCGCTTAAAGACAATCTTCAAAACAGATACTATCTCTTTGGTGCTTTTCTTAAGCATTAATAACTCCTTTTCGAATCAAATTCCCATTGTCTCGATTATGTATATAGTTTAACCTTCCCTTTTCTTTGGGGGGAGGCCGATTAGAGTCTCAAAAATGTTATTTTAGATATTGTTTTCTTACCTTGCCTAAAACTCATGATTCAAGGAAAATATTGCTTCTCTCATATATCCCAAGATACAGCTAAGTGGAAAAACATTTGAGTTCAAGTCAACTTTAAAATGGACAAATGAACATCATTTAGAATTTGGATGAAATCAGGATAATTTACATTTGGGTGCATCGAGTTTCGATGTAATCATTTTGAGGACCAGCTTTTTAAAACTTTACTGCCAGGATTATCGAGTTTTTGCATTATTTACATTTGGGGGACAAGTCACTATTTGAATAAATAAAAATTTATTTTCAAGTCCCTAAACTTTTCATATTTGTAAATCTACCCTCAATCCTTAAAAACTCACTTTCAAAAAATCTAAAATAGTGTTTGTGGTTTTTGCCTACTAATAGATCTTGACGTCCTTTTTCATCTGGTATCAGTTCCTATTAAAAAATTAAGTAAGGCTTACACTCAGCCAGCATGGTGATAAGGTAATGCCAGCACAACGAGAAGTAGCACTAACAATCTCACTACTCGAGGTATCTGTTAAAGAGCAGATTATTGAACAATAAGAAAAATTATGCAAAGAACTCCATTCTGACAATCCTCTGAAATTTTGGGTTAAAGACAAAACATTTGCTAAAATCACTTTATTAAATCCCAACACTATCATCCGAGTTAAACAAATGGTGTATACCCACCAGGACATTCAAGAGTTTAGTAAACAAATTAAAGAACTTCTGGATAAAGGATTAATTAGAAACAGTAAGAGTGCTCACACCAGTTCCACTTTCATGGTAAGAAATCATGCTGAGGAAAAAAAAGGAAAAGTTAGAATGGTAATCAATTACAAAAAGTTTAATGATAATACTATCTTTGATAGTTACTATATTCCTAACAAAACAGTCCTTTTTAATATAATTCAAGGAGCCTCGTGGTTCTCAAAAATGGATTATAAAAGTGGTTATTGGTAGATAAAAATAGATGAGAAAAGTATTTCTTTACCTGCATTTAGTGCCCCACAAGACATTATGAATGGATAGTAATGTCATTGGATCTTAAAAATGCACTTCAAATATTCCAAAGAAGAATGGATAACATCTTTAAGAACTTTAGTCATTGTTATTTAGTCTACATTGATGATATTCTTATCTTTTTCAAAACCATAGAGTAGCACAAAAACGATGTCTTGACTATCACCTAAAGATGTATTGATCATGGTATTATACTTGGAAAAAATAAGTGCATTTATGTTGAACAAGAAATTGAATTCTTAGGCCTAGAGATAAAAGTTGGATAAATTATTCTACAAAAACATATTTTGAAAAAAATAGAAAATTTTTCTTAAAAAATCGAAGATAGGAAGCAATTAGAAAGATTTCTTGGATGTCTTACCTATACTTCTGATTTTATTAAAGATTTGGCTAAACTAAGAAAACCACTGTAGCAAAAACTCAAGAAAGATGTTAGCTGGACATGGACCACCAATGATTCAAAGATTATCCAGAACTTTAAAAAAATATGTAAAAATCTTCTTGTTCTTAATTTGCCTAATGAAGAAGATGATTTAATTCTTGAGACAGATGCTAGCAATGAACACTAAAGTGCGGTACTCAAAATCAAAGAAGGAAGAAAATATTGTAAATACTGCAGTGGAAGTTTTAATAAGGCAGAATGCAACTATCCTATAATGGAAAAAGAAATTCTTACAGTCATAAGGGGAATTGAAAAATTCTTAATCTTTTCAGCCTCTAAACCTTTTCTCATTCGAACTAATTGCAAAGGAATACTTGGTTTTGTGAAAAAGAATTTATCAAATATATAAGCGCAAGGGCGACTCCTGCATTGGCAATTATGGCTTAACCACTTTTCTTTCTCTATTGAACACATACAGGGATCGAAGAACTCTCTAACAGACAGTGTAACTCGAGAACTCGCCAATGGTGATCATCAAAGCCGACCTCCTGTCAGAAAAGGAGGAAATTTGTAATGAAATGCTAGTCATGCTAGAACAGGTTACGCCTTCTAGTAAAGTCCTTATTGATAACCTAGAATTTCATACAAAAAGTAGACGCACTTTGGTCTACTTTCTACTACCTACCTACCTAATAGCCTAAAGATTTTCCCTTCTAGAATTATAAATTAACTACCTTCGGTGTCCTTATGATATCCAAGAAAAAATAAGTTCTCATACCCAAGAAAAATGGTTCAATGAATGGTATGCAGCCTGCATCGACTTTTATCATCATTATTCCTATGATATTGGGAGTCCTAGAGTACAAAGATTTATTTTTCCGACAGATCTGGAGTCGGTGGCATTTTTTTTTCCAGCCAATTCATTATCTCCCCGTGATCCTGTCTTCAAAACCTGAAAATATGGGATTTTTCTTTACTTCTCAGAAGTCCCATACCCTAATTTTCTATTTTTCTCAACCTTAACTAAGTTCCAGCAATATATGTTCAAAAGGTTCCATTGGATTCTTAAATCCCCCGAGGGACCAACAAAAATCCAAGTTTGCAGATACTTAACTTTGGAGGTTTACAGCGCCCTAATTGAATATGAAAATGGAAAAGTCAAACCAGCCCATTATCTTGTCCAAATCGTTGATTGCGACGATTTCAATGATCAACGACAAAATTGGATTCATGGAGATCCGATACATATAGTTATTGATCCTGCATTAGCAAGGACTATTGGATTTTTCAACATTTATCATCAATGTTGGGCATTAATCGAACGGGGAAAAACGTTAATACATTGAAACACTACTTTCGCCTATGATAATGAATTCAAAGATTACATGAAGGTGGAAGACGCAGTGTCAGAAGATATTTTGGATTATCTCTTTGATGTCGGAGTTGGAAAATTCTTATTAGAAGAAGGAAAGAAATATCTCCTTGAATTATTTGAAGAATATGATCCAGAGCATCTTAAACAAATTAATGAAGATTTTGATGATTATCCAGATGATGATGATCTGAAAAATATCATTGGAGATGAAAGCATGCAGAATCTCAATAATGATGATTAGTCTTGTCATCATTAAAGGCTTTGAAAAGGCTGCCCCATTATTGTATTATTTTGACAAGTATCTGGTCTATAAAATAAAGTGTGTACTGTAGCCATCAGTGAACTGTAGATAACTGTAGTTATGTGAAAAATCTTTATGTACTGTAGCCTTTAGGGCATCCTATATACCCACATCCCCTCTATAAATAGAGAGGTCGAGAACTGAGAAGGGATACGGTCATTTGAGCATACTTGAGCAAAAGAGAGGTTGGGTTTCTCCATTTTTCTATGAGCAAGCATCTCTAATGGCCTTAACTTAAGTCTCTCTTCAACATCCCACTGTAATATAACCATTTTCAAGCTTTCAATAAAAGAAGTTTCCTAGTAGGGAACGTTATCCAATCGAACCTTATGTCTTCAATATTATAATTTCTTGATTAAAGATCCACTATCCTTGAAAAAGATTCAAGACTTGATTAGTAACTACAGTCTGAGGTAGGAAACGAAACAGAGTTGTGCTGTGCCTGATCTAAGGAAGATGGGGTTGAGATTAGCAATCTCTGTAAACTGGAAGTTAGAGAAACGACAGGGTCCAACGCCGACTATGTTCAAGTAACAGTCGAAACTCTCTAATTAAGTTTTAATTATTTTTGTTAAGTATGGTAGGCCTATCACCACAGAAAGTATAATATATAAGATATAAGTAGTAGATTGTGATAACTAGTACCAGTAAAGTCATTATAATGAGTTAAATCAAGCATATTTTGAGAAAAAACCCTAAAAATAGCTTATTTACATAGCAAACCCTTTCCATAGGCTTTTCTGTAATTTCTGAAAGTTTAAGGATTAAATTATAAATAAAAAGGACCAAAGAGTCACTTGTTCTAAAACTGAAGGTATCAAATTGTAAAGATTTTCAAAACCAAGTCCTGCGTGTGAATAGGTTAAAATTGGAGGTACCAAATTGTAAAATTTTCACCAAATCATTTTACCATAACTGGTATATTTTTGGGTCATCTAAATCAGAAACTTTATTGTTTCGGGTAAAACTGTATAGCCGGACTAAATTTGGCAAAAAATCCATAACTGCACCTTATAATTTGAGGTAGCATAAATTTGCGTAATTATGTAAGGCAATAAATTGTTACGCGTTAGTGTCACGCAAAACAAAACAAATTTGGGGCAATATATTGCTACATATTTTTTTGGGATGAGAATCAATTTTGTAGGTTCCCAAGCAATGCAAGTGGGAGGATGCTTCTTGCGTCATCTTCGCATATTCATTAGGAGAGGTGTAATGGGGAAGCCACCCTTAGCCCATAGGTGTGTTAAAGAAGCCAAGGCGGGGCTTGTAGAGCAAGCCTCTGTCCCCTCCTATACAGACATTGGAGGTGGACACTTGTTCGGTATTCCTAAATCTATGCATGCGTGGAAACAGGATTAATACTTAGGGCCTGTTCTATTTCGCGTTTTAGATAGATAGATGTAAGGAGATATAAGGAGCTGTAAGGAGCTGCAAGGAGATATAAGGAGTTGTAAGGAGCTGCAAGGAGATGTAAGGAGCTGTAAGGACGGATGTAAGGAGTTGTTGAATTGTTGAAGAGTTGTATATTATAATTTATTTTACAATGATCGTTTTGGATGAAAAATAATAATATTAAAATAATATACTTATTAAAAATAAATAATTAATTAAGTTAATTACACAACAATAAAATATATTAATCCCCATAAATTTGGTGAATAAAATTTCGTCCAAGATTTTTTATGTGAACATTAGTTTGATCGAATGAGCAAAGTATAATAAAAAAAAAACTTTTTTGACAAAATTGAATACAACTTTTCAAATAAATTCCTATTTTAAGTAAATAATTTTAAATATAAATAAATATATGGTCATCTATAATAATATATATTTTATGTCGAAACTCAAATATAATTTACATCATTATATTATGTTTTTATATTTATGTAAATGTTGTGTTCATGAGATATTTATAAATTTTATATATTGGTAGCATCATTAAAAAAATATACATATTTCTGTAACTAAAATAAATGAATGTTATAGAAAATCTATGAGATGTAAGAAGATGTAAGGAGATGTAAGAAGATGTAAGAAGATGTAAGGAGATGGAAGAAGCTGTAAGGAAATGTAAACTCTTAGCTAAATCCTAAACAACGCGAAATAGAACAGGGTCTTAATAGTTGCTAGGTAAACAAATACTGGAAAGGGTTGGGAAGAAGGGACTCTTTATAGGCATGGGAAATCTGTACTTATAAACGAGGAGAGAGTTCTTTTTTTTTTTTTTTTTGGATATTGTTCATGAAATAGTGAAAATTTAGTTTGTCTCTCATTTCTCTACATACATTGTTACGTTCTTGATTTTCAGTTCTTACATACTTAAATTTCAACAATTGGTACTAAAGCAAAGTTATAAATTGGAAGAGGGTTTGTAAGCGGTGAAAGGAGAAAATCGGAATAGACTATAAAAGAGGGCATCAACAAAAGATGCAACCTTTTCCATCACATATTTCAACTGGCATGGCGATTTCACGTAGTGGAAACAATGGTGAGAAATATTTTGACTCAAGAAGAGACAATCAAGGCTTTGAAGGCACAGTCTTACAAGACAGAAAAGATGATGGATGCTGAGCGGGCAATACTTTGGTAGAAGGATGAGCCGGAGAACATGTCAGATGAGGGATGGAAGATTTCAAGAATATGGAAGGAAGTACAATTTTCTTATGCCTTACAAATGATACTCTTTGGGAGGTTTCCGGTTTGATAGACCTGGTTGAAATTTGCGAAAAGTTGGAGAGTGGGTACAAGTCGAAGTCGTTGACAACAAAAGTAGTATTTGAAGAAACAATTGCTCAGTCTCTAGATGCAGAAAGAAGCAGACTTCAAACGACATATAAATGATTTCAGCAAGATAATACATAGTCGACTTCTCTAGAGGTAAAGATTAAAGAGGAAGATAAACCTTTGTATTTCGCTGTCTTCGGCTTTTGATAACATCATTAGTACCCTTTTGTTCGGGAAAGAGAGCCTGAAATTTGATGAGGTGATTGCTACATTGCTAATGAATGAGACCTGATGGAGGAGTAATGGATTCAATGAGGATTAGGTTGTAAAAGAGGTTGGTTGAAGGCGACGACAGTTAAATGAAAAGGAAGAGAGGTTCCACACTCAAGGTTGAGTAGTCTAAAGGTCAGGTGCTATTACTGCAACAAGGAAGGTTATTTGAAAAAGGATTGTCCGAAGAGGAAGAAGAATATGGTGAAAGATGAGAAGTCGTCTATGACTATAATTACATGGGTTTGAGCCGGTTGACGAAGGCACCTCTCTTTGGCAAATGCAGAAAGTTCAAGAAAGTTAGATTGGATCTTAGGTTCTGGTTGTTCGTTTCAAATGGGTTTTGCAAGGGAGAACTTTGCGAAATACCAAGCATGTGATGAAGGTACTGTAAAGATAAAATGGTGTGCGAAACAGGATTGCCGAGGTAGAAACGGTACAGGTTGTCATGTGTTGATGAGGTTGTGCAGATGCTATCTAGGGTTAGACATGTGCCAGATCTTAAAATAAAAATAAAAATAAAACTGACTTGTTTATTAAGGTTGGATGCGAAGGGCTACCGATAATACTCTAAAGGTGAAGGATTGAAGATCTCCGAATGAGCTATAGTGGTGCTGCAACGTTGTTTGGAGGCTTGCATAGACTCGTAAGGAAATTGCATGTAAGAAAGGCTGCATGAAGAGTTTACGCAAGTGATTCAACCATAAGACAAAGGGCAAGGTGGAAGCATGTAGCATTTGCTGCTTTGGGATTGGAGGTGTGATCTTGGCGTTTTAAGCAAGGTGGAGCCACGAACATAAATCATGTCGATTGTACATGATGGAAATCAATATCGAGTTTGTTAGTAATGTGAGAAAATAAATATTGCAAGTTCTCAATATACTGCAGGCGAGAAGAGGCTTCCTGTGTAATCTTGCTGTGTTCCAAAAGAGAAGTGTGTTGGAGATGCTGCCAAGAGGTATCTTGAAGTAGTCAAGGTGGACTTGTAAAGAAAGCCTCTCTCTCATAAAAACCTAGGGGAGCAACACTTGCCTGGTACCCCCAAAAGGTTTAGCGGTTCCAATGGAAAGCATGGATTCAAAATGTGGCCGAACCGCGACGAAACAGCCGCATTAGAAAGATTTTGAAATTGGACGAATCGCATTTTTATGCCGCAATAATCGCAATATGAAACACGATTGTCGTATTAAAACGATTTTGTCGTACCGCAACCGGAATCGCATCACGACCGACACCGCATTTTGAATCCTTGATGGAAACACATCCGAGCAAGGATGAAAAAGTTAATCATGTCCAAGTCCATAATATTTTGTACTTGTAAATGTAAATAGAGTTCTTTGCATACCATTCATGAAATAGTAAAAATTGCAATGTTTCGTTCAATTCTTTTCTTGTATTTTAAATGGAGAAAGTATGTGATGAAAAATCTCAACCCCTAATAGGACAACAGTAGTTCAGATATAATGGATTGCAAAATTAAAAGACCAAAAGAAGATCACTCTCATCAAACAGGCTCATAGCCAACCATAGAATGCTCCAAAAGCAAAAACCTCTGCATTACCTAACAATTGCCACAAATAAGATGTACTGAGACTGAGCGGTTCAATTTTGTTTTGATCTTTTCCAAATCATGACTTCGAATTACTGTCCTACCTTTGACGGATTTGTCAAACAAATAACTGCAAATGGGTACAACTTACACTCTTCCACATACATCGTTTACAACTGAGGAATGAGCGGACCTACAGCCC
Organism: Carnegiea gigantea; assembly: GCA_029747015.1. Taxonomy (NCBI): domain Eukaryota; kingdom Viridiplantae; phylum Streptophyta; class Magnoliopsida; order Caryophyllales; family Cactaceae; genus Carnegiea; species Carnegiea gigantea. The sequence goes on from JAKOGI010002134.1 coordinate 83,331, forward strand.
CCCCCCCCCCCCCCCCGGGTCCCCTCAAAAGGGGGGGGGGGACACAGGAAAACCCTCCTTGGGGATACAACTGCTTCACAGATGACCAACCCAATCCTGTACATACTCAAAAACCTCTATATACCATGAATGCTTCCCTACATAATAAACAGGAGAAACATTGCTTACCATAACCCTAAATTGCAAGAAATAATTGACATGGGGACAGGCAAACAGAAATCTGTCCAACTAGTATAGCAAGTGGCAATAAATCTGATAGATTCCAACACGAGCACAGCTGAGCTCTCAATTTTGTTCTATTGTTTGTTGCATGTCCTCTTCCGTTTTCCAGACTACACTTTTTAGTGAGTTCGAGAGTTTCTTATAGAACTGCAAAAGTATATCAACACGAATGAATAACCTATTAGCACCAAGTACCACAAGAAAATGTTTTTGAACGGTGTTGAAAGCAATGTATTAAGAAGCAAAGTTTGATTCTACCTTGTGGAATTCTAAAGTATCTCCCTTGGCTTTTCTAACTTCAACAAGATGAAGAGACGGTGCAACTTGGAACACCTAAAAGATAAAATATATTGTATTAATGTTAAGGAATCAAGCATTATTTGAACTTCTGCTTTGAGATCCATTTTTGTTGTTACCTCTGTAGCAATATTGAGGTTCCCCTTTCTGCCAGCTTTCACATTTTTAAGTCTCATCTGAATGCAAGGGAGACAAAACACACTGAAGTTTTAGAAGCCAAATTCACTAGCTGCAACATCAAGAATTTTCTGACATGAAAACAGCATTATTTACCTTGTAGTTTTTCTTGTCCACATCAAAACCCAGAGGTTTTGCAGCTTCTTCAATCTTTTTGACTATTTCATATGGAGGACATTTAGATGTGAATCTTGTTTCTCTCTTAAAACCCTACAGTGATAACCCAACCACTTGAGAGAGTGAAGTAAACATTCTGCAGCAAATTGCTTCATAATGAATCACAGACAATTTTTTACATATTAAAACGTATGTTTACTTATTTTCTTACAACAATTCCTTGAAACCATTTATTTTATACATGTAATCCCAAACAATTTGTCTTCAAAATGTTTTTCAATTGTAAACACTAATGCACAACCCCAGCAGCTGTTTCTGAGAGTCAAGTTTTATAAATCTTGGCACTATTCATTCTTTCAGTCAGCTATGACGTTGAATGAAAGAACCAGAAATTATGGAAGTCCTAATACTGTCATGGTAGGCAACAACATTCCATAGTCTTTACTTTCATTTCTTCCACAAAAGAACCGGTTGGAAACTGGTTTTTATCAAAACGCCCACAAGAAACTTAAGAGTCAGGGAATGGCAAACAAAATAAGAAAAGGGCAAACCTGATCTGCATCAAATAAGTTTCCTAAGTTTAGTCCATTTGACATAGCAATCAACTCAAATGCATTCATGGCTACTGGCTGTTCTTCTTTCTTCTCAGTCACATGATGTTCCTGTTAGAAGACCAGTAATAAATCTTTAGAAAACAAGGAGCATTGTCAGTAGTTCCTTCCGTGTTCTATATATATACTTAAACTTACCTCCGAGTCCTGGAAAACTGCATCTACATCATCCAAACTTGTGTCATCTTTGTCATCAAAAACAGGAGGTTTGTAGTTTACTTTAAACCACTCATCGTCCAAAATTTCAAAGACAGTGATTCGCTGCCAGATATATGAATGAGAAAAAAGAATTAGCACTATATTCACTGAGCTGAGAAGGCCTTGGTCACCTGTTTGTGAAAGTTTTTTGTAAAAAAAATTTCCTCATTTGTTTCATCAGCTTTAGCTTATCTTAGGATGTCTTCCCACTTGCCTTATCTGGGTTAGGACTAAAATAATACCCCATATGCACCGAGAAACTCCTACTTTAACGATTAAACATCGGTTCTGCAAGTAGCGAACATTTCTCTCTTCAAATCTCTCTTAAGTTGGCCTATTGTGTGGGGTTGCAAGTGGGTTTCCTTTTCTGATTTATGGTTCATTTAGCTTTGGGAAATCAGTGAATCCTTAGTTTTGGGTGGTGGTAATTCTTCGACTCAAGTCATATTTCGTTCCATGGTCAAGTATTCTTCTTGCTGTCGAGCTCTCCATGTATCACAGTGGAAGGAAACAAGCATCAAACATACGGATTCACAAGTATCTTTATGGTTAAAGATTTGTGGTGATGACCATAGAAGGATTTCCAAGCAACACAAAAAGAGTGCAGAGATTGGGCATGGTCATCTAATTATTACCTAGTAGCAGTTGTCATGAATTGCTACTTGGAAAAATATATCTGCAAATAACAACTCAAGGAATTGACTTTATGGGCAGAAAAAGAAGATTGTAGACAAAAGTAGAACACTTTTTACTGTAACAAATAAGTTCAAGGAGATCCCTAACACATGAAAGACAAACACTGCTCACCGTCGTAGGATTGGGGTCTAAGATTCGCGTTATTAATTTCTTAGCAGGGAAGGACATCCAAGGAGGACACGTAAATTCAGCCGCTGAAATCTGCAGAATGAAAAAGTAAACCCAATAACAGCAGAATATCATAGAAGGATCAAGCTAAGAGAACAAGTAGCAATGCTCACTTTTTTATATAGGTTTGCAAGATTCGAATCATCAAAAGGCAAGTAACCTGCAAGCAACACAAATAGAATAACTCCACATGACCACAAGTCGGCCGTTGCCCCATCATATCCACTATCATCAAGGACCTTCAATGCATTCAAAGAGACAAAACGTTGTGAGAGACTAAAATATGGTTATGCATTTGTGTGTGTGTGTGTGTGTGTGTGTGTGTGTGTGTGCACGACAGAAAAAGATAGGCAGAATATCCATTCACCTCAGGAGCAACATAGTTGGGAGTTCCACATGCTGTGTGAAGAAGTCCATCATCCTGTCGACAAAAGGGTTTTAGTCTGATAATTTACAATACCACCACTACCTAATGTAGACCCTGTCATGAAGGGCCACAAAAATCCAGATGTATGCAACCTCATCTCCACGCGGAGAAGCAAGGCTATTTCTTAAGATGCACGCAAAGCAAAAAAATGGAGAGAGATCACAACAATTGGAAAGAGGCTTTATACAAGTTAATAACATCTCAGAAAATAAATAAGAAAGTACTTATAAAAGTGCATGAAAAAGAAACAAATGTGTTACATGCAAGAGGCAGTGGAATTAATCAAGCTTCAGACACTAGGAATAATGCTAGACAAAATCAACACTACATAAAATCAAGGTGCTCTGGCTAAGTATATGGAGGCTTATAAAAGATAGTAAAATGGACAATAATAAATAATAAAAAAAGCACAATGAGAATCGGTATGAGCTAGAGCTCAAAAGAGACAACCAAACCCTATGGAATAAGAAGAGATTAAATTCGTCCTTGTCTAAGATCCATAAATCATAATCCTAATCCTAGAAGCTAGCAAACTCCTTGGTGACCTCCCCCAATTTTTTGTAGGCCTTCCTCTTTCTCTCTAGCAGCCTAACAAAATTCTCTCTTTGAAGCTCACCCCCTATGCATTCAGATGCCTCCTTTTGGCATATCCAAACTGTCTAGATATTGGTTTAAGCACCATAAGGACCACCTCAATCTAATCTCTATTCACTTCCTTTCTAATCGTATCTGATTTTGTGCTGCAGCACACAGAATGTATCATTCTCATCTGTGTACCACCTTTTGAGCCTTAAGCTCTTAAATGGGCAATAATCTGCACTATATAGCAAGGTTGGTCCAAAAATGATACAATGGAACTTCCCTTTTAATTTGAATAAAACCTCGTCACATAAAACCCCTGAGCATTACTCTTCCCACAAAAATATAATAAAAGAAAATAAAAGCAACATTACTTCAACCTTTATTACTCATGCATTGTATACAATGACTATCAACCGAAACTCCACCATGAATGAATGACCAAAGATCAGAGTCCCTTTGTTTTATGATATAAATTGAGCATCAGTCAAAGTAATCATTTTGATTCCTCTTTTACATAAAAAAAAACTTAGCAGCAAAAACATCAAAACAAAGCACATTAGTAAAAATAGCACAATCACAATAACCGGATAACATTGTTGACAACAAAACTAATAAAAAACAATAATCCTAAATACGCATGTAAGACAGAGAAGGGAAGGCAAGAATAAGGGACACAAGCCCGTAGAAGTCTAAACAAAGCTGGCTACAATTAGAAACCCCTGGTTTGCTTCTTCCTTATGAACCCGAAAACTCCGCATGCTCCTGTCAAGGTTTATTTTTTTGCATAGTCTTAGTTGAGCTTAGTCACATGTCATATAGTCTCTTCTTCAGCTTTCCTCTACTTCTAAAATTCCGAATTGTAACTCTCAAGGCTCAAACACATTGGATATTGGGAACCCTCTTAACATAATATAAGGGGACTATCAAGTCTCACCTCAAAAATCATTTTTTCTTCAGTCAGCTTGCTCCCACTTTACCATCCAGTAACCTCATAACTAATTTCTGCATCGCACCATGGCACAACACATCACCTAGGACATCTTCACCTCAGCCAACAACATTTTTGTACCGAACATGTATTAATGGCACCACATGCTGCACCATACAACTATGTCAAAATAATTGGAACAAATAATACTAACCCTAAATTGAAATGGGATCTTCTGATATTAATCTTCTAAGCTGCTTTTGCATTTGTTTCACCCACTTTTATGCTTAAGCAATAACTTGATTGATTTAATGTTACGTTGGAGCATCTAACCCAACATACTCAAAACAGTAGTTTGACAAGGCTTGATAATGACCAGCGTCCTGATCTCGACATAAAGTCCAAAATTCCTTTTATGTATCAGGTTTATACGCCATGTATCCTCATTATTCTACATGGTCTGAAACCCTTGGACTATGGAGTTTCCCTATTCGCTCCAAGGTCTCAACGTAGTATGACTTCCTATGTTGCCCTATCCACCAAGAAAACATCATCAGTGAACAACTTACACAAACACAGCTTGTCTTCAATTATTCTGCGAAAAGAGAAGGGGCTATTTTGACCTTGGATTAACCTTCCAAAGTATAGAAAAGGGAGGCCATGACCGAAGAAGAGCTAGAATGAGGTGATTAGATAAGATTTAAAATCCCTAGGGCTGATAGAGGACATAGCGCAGGATAGGAGTCTGTGATGGGCTAGGATTAAGGTAATGGGCCATAGATAGCTAGCGGCTTAACTATTCATAGGCAATTGTATGGCGGGATGTTGTTGTGTATTATTGCGTATTTTTCTATTTCAGGTTCCCACTTTTTTGTGTGCTAGCAGTCCCATCATCATGTAGGAGTAAATATTAGTGCACCTCGGATTGTGTTAAGGTAAGTACTTATCTTTACTATGTGTTCTTATTGTTTTTATTTGCTGTTACTGACATATGTTTCTAGTGTTTCCAGTATTTCATTGTTCCCTTCCCTTCCACCTATCATTGGCTTCCATCGTTTAAAAGTTTTGTCAAATATTTTTATGCGAGTCTCTTGAAATCAACCTCTTTACGGGAAAAATTGCCTGTTGAGGTATGGTTGCTTACACCTGAATCTTCCCATACCCCACAAAAGCGGAACCCACACTAAGAGTTGTTTTGTTGTTGTTATTTTGACCTTTGATACAGGTTATTTTCATTGAACCTCATCCTTAAAAATCATGAATCATGACCACCTACAACTCCATAAAAGGAACTAGAGGACAATCTCGTAAGGCCTTATCTTTTACACACTACATCGTAAGCTGAAAAATTCTCCAAGAGTGCTCTTTTTTACCAGGGTGTAAGTAGACAAGGTCAAGCAATAATTTGTTCTTAAGTTCAGGTTAAATAAATTCTCTTACTCAAAATCATAATAGGACTGTCCTTGCCAACAACCATGAATTTCACAAATTTTATAACAATTCACAAATTTTAGGTTATAGTTTTGCTTAAATTAATATGATTAACATTGGATGTACTACTATGTATGTCGGCTTGAAAAGACTATAGGCATCATGGAGGTCCAGAACCCTAGTATTTTGACCACAATGCTCATGTTGCTGAAGATAATAAGGAACAAATGGAAAATGTCTTCCATATTGGCATAATGAATCTCTCTATAACTTCGAAAACCTTCCAATTGCTCAGACACTAGGCCTACTTTTGCTGACCCCTCTTCTGCTAAGACCAACAGCAATCCACTTAATTCTTTCCTACGAATTTTCATAACTACATTTAAATGGTCCTAATGCTGAATGATGCACTCACCATGCTCTCTTTGCAATGATGATGTTGGTCCTGTTGGTGTTACGTATACAATTGAGGATGAAATTGCTTCTGAAACAAATGAAAGGAGAATGCGGTTTGCAACATCTATTTTTGAACCTCTTCTAGCTCATTATACTCATTTAATTAAATAAACCTCCTTGTCCATGATGTTCTTTTAGGGAAGACTCCAAGATTTTCTTTACAGCAAAAGATAACCTACACTTAGGGCACAAGCTTGACAGTTAGTCATCTTCCCAACTGTAGAGCCAAAAAGACACATCAACTGCATTCTTGTTCTCATTCTTCCATAAAGTGATTGTTCTCTTGCACATGTCCAAAGCCAAAGCACAATCTTCAGAAGGGGGAGAACAAAGAATTTGTAATCAGATTTTATCCCACCACAGGAATTCAATCCAGGGTCCAGTTCTACAAGCCCCAGGCCCAGACATGTGCTTCACATGCTTATGGTTCTTATATGCAGGGTCATAATAGTAGATAATGAATTACATTGGTCTTATTTTCATATCTCTTTAGGGTTATTGTTTTAGGAAGTTCATTGTTTTCTAACAATCTTTTGGCTTATAAATATGGACCTAAATTTATGTTTTGCTTCAATGATGTTTAGTAATGTTCGAGAATCATTTTGAATTTCGTCAAGGAATTCTCTTGTTTGCTATCACCACCTTTGTAACATATACTTTAGGGACTGAAAATTGATATGGAATCAACGCCAAACAAGCCCAAATTTTAAAACATTGGTACTAAGGATGCTTGGGAAAGACAGCTCAGAAGTATTCATTTTTCACAATAGACAATACAATCTAGTTCAAAGGCAAAAGACAGAAGAGGATCATGCCATGTTTCTGAGGGAAAACAATGCATGATTGATAGGTGCCAATATGTAATTCCAATATAATTGACAGAAAGGTCAAATAAATTTTTTTTAATAAAAAATTTGACTCCCAACTCTAGGCTTCCTTCCACATATAACTAGCACCTGATAATCAGAACATCATGTTCAACTCTGATACGAATAGGCATCCTGTTGCCTTGTAAAATTTACAGTATGTCTCAATCCAGACACTCAACAAAGTGCAGGCTTTGAACACTCCCCCTTCATTCTGGCAAAAAATCATATAAGCCCTCGTTGAGTTTCTCGGAAGCCTAATCTTCCAGCTATGTATGCAGATTTCCCTACGACCTGCACTTGAGTAAACAAAGAAAGAGAAAAAAAAAATGCTCATGTGTCTCCTTGGCAGGCTTGCACACCACACAGTTCCTCTAGAGTAGAATATTCACAATCCATCCAGACTACCATCACGTCAACAAAGAAGTGATTGGGACGGTTTGCAACACGGATTTCAGCAACACGGTTTCCAACTAAATATTTGCCCTAGTACCTCAAAGCAAACGGTTTTATTCATGATGCAAGAGGCCTAAGTAATCACATGCACATACCAAATAAAGGAGACATTTATGCTACCAAGCACAGACCTGTTAAGCCCACAACTTCTCTTTGATAACAGAGGCCACAAATGATTCGTAGTAGCTGCTTCTCTCCACATGTCCACAGTCCAGTTAGACTAGCATTAACTCACCTCCCATTTCTGGTGGGACATGATTATCAAAGATATGAGGTAGTCACTCATATCGAAGGTATTACTACTCCAAAAGTGAACCTTGCAAATCAATTTTACCTACCTAGACTCACCCAAGTTTGGAAGATCAAAAGTTTGCACAATCTAAAGAGTAGCCTTAAAAACCAATGGCCTTGAAGCACCACATAGTCCAGAGGTAGGCCTTTTAGAACTAGGTCACCAGTACAAAAAAACAAAAATGAAACCAATTAGCTCAAGTGCCACAAGCTAAGAGCCTAAAACAATCAGTGGATGATTTGGCCCACCACAGAAAGTGGTCAGCAAACTCTCATGCTCCAAGAAGGTTTACGAAACACTTGATGACCACTAAAGAAATTGCATTAGGAACCAAGGTAGATTTGAAACTTACACTAATTTTATTTTCAGCAAATAATTAGGGATTTTAAGTGGACTATTAGAGATTGATTTAGAGCTTTGGTTTGATTGTGCCAAGGAATTTTTTTTGGCTGGGGGGGGGGTTAACAAAACTTGGGGAAGTGAAGCAAAAGTGTATAATTAGGGTTCACCTATTTGCAAAAATTAAATAAAATAAATTAAAAGAAAAAACAAAAGGAAAGAGATATAAAGGCATCAGCCTACAGTGCAATGGTGGGCATAATGGGGCCATGGACCCCCCTGCAAAGGGCAAAGACACCAGAGATCGAACACCGAGACTATAGATTAGTATGGACCACCACTACGCAGGTCGTACAAGTTTGAGATTGTGGTATGGACCACCATTAAATAGGTCCTACGATTGATATGTGAAGAATGCTTATCTTGGCCTAATTAAATATTGGGTTTTTTCAAGTTACCTTTCCTATCTAGTTCAAAATGCAATTGGCTGACTAAGAAAAGGAAAAAGTTCCAAAAATCACTTAACTTTTGTTTGAAGTTTGAAATAATCACCCAACCTTGCAAAGAGTGTTAAAAACCACCAAAGCTTGATAATTGGTACAAATTATCACGCATTTTCAAGAGTGCATTTTCAAAAGTATGTTTTGTGCACTTATGCTTCGTTTGTAATTTGTTCGATACAGTAAAAAATATGAACGCTTTTGTATTTGAGATTGCTGGTGTATAAAAGTTCAAAAAAAGGGGAAACAAAAAAGTGCCAAAAGGCTTACACCAGAACTACATCTTCTGAAGTCCATTTCTCTCTCCTGCAGATACTCCATGATTGTTGTACCCATGTTTATTCATGACATTGAATTCATCGAATTCCATCTATGTCTTGTCCCATTCTATTGCCTTAATTTCATCACTTAATCATCAGTCATCCCCTCCCAAGCACTGAGTTTGCCAATTTCAGCAAAGACCTCAACATAACCTCACATTGTATGGAGATATGAACTTGCGGAAGTGGTAGATAGCAATCAGGGATCATGAACAATGCATCATCTCAGTTCTCAAAGAGCAAATTCCTGTTGATCAGTGATGGCTGACTATGCATGCACTAGAGTGTAAATCCTGAATTTAATTAAAAAGTATGATAAAAAAGGCCAATGCTCTCTGTTTGGGAGCTCTGTTATGAAAGGAACTTTGCCTCAAAGTTTTGGACGTATCTCCCTAGTACATCGGTTATGCTCCAGTTTCAGACAGAGTAATCTTTAGGTTTCTCTTCTGTGTTGTTTTCACCTTCCAATTATGGCTACTATCTAGCCCATCTTCACCAAGACACCAACATATGCTACATGAAATTGATTAGTCATTTCAGCTGTGAATTAATCTAGTTCTTATGTTCTTTTACTTATCTTCCTCATTAATCCCCTCCGAATTTCCCCTCTGTTTTTTTTTTTTCAACCAAGAGCTTAGAGGTTTAGAAATTATAATTGCACCAGCAAAAGTACACCAAAAGTACACCGACTCAATGCGATTGTTTCACTTTAATTGTTAGCCTTAAAACCCCCATTTTTATAGTGATATTTTCAATCTGATTGCACCACATCACATCAATATACATTTCGTGATGTTGTTGGTGTATTTAGAATGGTTGATAATTTTTCACTTCAAAAGTCCAAAAAAGGGAAAATAATGAGGAAGAAATTTACATTCAGCACCAGGAATGCAAAGCAAGCTCTGGTGACAATTTGCACCCAATTATTAATCTTCAGTGATTTTTTAGACACTTCTTAAAGTTGGGCGGTTATTTAGATCCTTAGGGAAAAGTTTAGTGAGTTTTTAGAACTTTTTCCATGAGATAAATAGTTGTTGAAGGAGGACCACTAGTTTCATGGCATTGGAAGGCAAACCCAGCATCTAAAACCATGAATGGATTGCATTTGGGATGGAGAGGTGTTGAGCAAATACTTTCCAGAGATGACTTTGACATAGAACGTGATATGATACTAAACTGAATGCACCAACTCTTTTAAGAAAAAGAAAATTCCCACAATCCAACACAGCTACACTCAATTCCAAATGTTAAAGGTGAAGTTCATGATACATGGATTCTTCAATTCAGTTTCAGTATCCCTAATCCCTCATGGCCATATCAGAAACTGAAAATAATCTACCACAAATATGACGTTTCCCTATAAAATGCATAGAAAATGGCAGCTAAGCACCTAGAAAGATACCCATGTTCAACACTTGCAGCAGAGTTTGTGTAGCATAGGACAGAATAATTTTCATAAGCTACGAATCAAGGAGGGCATTTAACCTCCAACCTGAAAGAGCTGCAATTCTAGCTTAATCAAACCAACTGACAACTTTCCAACACAGCAGTACTAAAATATGAAAAAGAAAAAATTAACTAAAATTCCAAAAAAAAAAAAAAAAGAAGGAAACTAAATATTACACTGATATGAAGTAGACCTTAAAGCCTTTTTGTATTTGAGGCTCAGTGTAACCTACAAACCAAAATTCTGTTCGTCTACATCCATGGATTATGAAATTGAATAAAATTACCTGGACTTGTTGAGAGAGTGCACTCAAACCAAAGTCAGAAACTTTTAGATTCCCACCAGCATCTAACAACAAATTCTCTGGCTGCAAAAGCATAAGCAAAGAAGTAATTCAACAGAAGAAATGTAGATTCTTCGAAAAATAATATCCTGAGAGTATGGATTAATAAAGCAGGAAAAAAAAACACCTTGAGATCTCTATGGAAAACACCCCTGCTGTGGCAGTAGTCAACAGCATTTACTAACTGCTGAAAATACCTTCTTGCTTCATCTTCCGTCATTCGCCCATGATGTACCTTGGATGATGAAATTCAATTTGAACCTCCATTATAACAAGGAGTACGTAGAACGATACATCCAGACTTGACAAGGCATCTTATTGACAGCATTTTCACGAAAACTATTCATCCAGTTTCACTTTCATACATAAAGAATTCTAAATATAATGGTATTTAAACTAAAGATCCATAATCCTGATTCAGCTATAGACAATTAATTAGAATTCTTGCTCAAAACTGCCACTAAATTATCCAAAACAGTCAAAATGCCACCACTTAACTTTTCTGTTCAAAAATCCCATTAACTCATTTAGCATGTTAGAATATGCCATTATTGCTGGTTGTTGCAATGTACCAGCTGAAAATTCAAGAGACAATAGGCAAAAGTGCCATCCTATCTCCCCCCTCGCTCCCAGTCCCCACCCTACCCGCCCAAATCTTAACCTTGTGACCTACCAACCATGACTCTTAGTTTAAAAAAGCGCGCCTCAGGCGCGGTGAGGCGCGAGGCGAGGGCTGTGTCGCCTCAGGGGGTGTGAGGCGAGGCGAATATTTAAAGCGGGGTGAGGCGTGGGCTTCAGCGCGCCTCAAGGCGAAGCGCGAGGCGACCGAAAAGCGCGCTTCATGGAACCGTTGAACAAGAAGAGGATTTTTTTAAAAAAAAAATAAGCAGACTTGCCTTCTCCAGACCCGAGAACACCCTAGCCTTCTCCCAGACCCTCTGCTCAAGCCTTTCCATGGCTATCTCTGCTACGAATCTCCATTTCAGGCTTCAACCACAAATCTCCAGGTATGAATCTCCATTTCTCTTCCTTCTCTGCTGCGAATTTTTCTTCCCCTCTTCTTCTTCTGTTGTTTCGGCCCTTTTTGTGGCCTTTCGGTTGCCGTTTGGCTGCTGTTCTTGCTTCTTCTCCTCTTCCTTTTCTTGTTCGGCCATGTCTGTTGGCCATGGTGGTGTTTTCGGCCACCTTTCTCTCTCTCTCCTCCCCCCATTGCTGTCGGGGGCTTGGGTGGGGAATGGGCTGCATCTTCTTTTTTTTTTTTTCGTGCGCACTGGGCAGAGGCAGACCTGACCTTAAGCCTTCAACGCCCTTTTTTTGGGGGGGGAGGGAGGGTATGTTAAATTGTTAACCTTTTCAACGTTAATTGTTGAATTGCTAATTACTTTTATGTTTCTAGAGTTGAATTGCTTTGTGTGTTTAGACTTTTATGTTTCTAGACTTTATGTTACTTTATTTTTGAGGGTATGTTAAATTCTTTTTCATGTTAATTGATGAATTGCCAATTACTTTTATCTTTTTCATGTTAATTGATAAACTGCTAATTACTTTTTTTTGGGTTATGTTACATCTTTAATCTTTTTTTAGGTATGTTAAATTCTTAATCTTTCCTTGTTAATTGATGAATGGCTTTGTGTGTTATGCTTGTTTTTATATTTTTGGACTTGTAGTAACTTATATGTGTGCTTCCAGGTGCTCTGATATGATATCATCGTGTCCTTAAAACTATTTGCGGTGTTTTCTAAACTTTTACTGTTGTCCAATCACTTCTTTGACATCATTATTTAGCTTATTTGTCAAAACTGTGCATTAAGATTAATTTGGAAGTATTTCAGCGTAAAAGTGCGCCTCGCGTCCGTGATGCGTGCGCCTTCGCCTCGCGCTTCACGCTTCGCGCCTCGGGACCCTTTGCGCCTCAGTGCGCCTCGCGCCTTTTAAAACTAAGCCATGACTACCTCTATAGGTGTCGAGAATGATCACCTGAGTCCATTGCCATCAAGGCTACACTTGCCGGACTTCAACAAGCACATGGGACAATTTTTCGAGCTTATCCTTGTTATTTTGTCTTTCTTCAATACCAATCAAAACCCTACCATCAGCAATGGCCCTAGATCTGGCAGTACAACCACCGTAGAGGTTTATTTACCCGATACTGACTACGTGGTACTCTTATGGATGGAATTTGGCTGTAACCGTGATAACGAAGAGGGAGAAACAGACCGTGCATCAAGAAGCGCTGCTCTACCATCGTCAAAGACAGGTCCAGAAGGGCTGCCAGAGCAGGGGAGTTTCAGTCGTTGATGTGGACTTGATTTCTCAATTTTGATGGCAATTTACCACCTTAACACGAGATTGGCTTAAATTCTCAGTTTTTTAGACCACTTTGCCACCTAAAACCTTTTTCTTTAATTTTGTTTTCTTTTTCAACCCTAAATTACTCAAAATTTAATTTAAAAGTAAATTAAACCTGCTGCAACCAGTTAAATCCTGCTACAGTGGCATTTTTTTACTTTTTTTAAATACTGTGGTATTTAGTCAGTCAAATTAATGTGGTGGCGTTTATGACTTTTTTAGATAATATAGTGACACTTTTGAGCAAAAACTCTAATTAATTACAAGGCAGCATTTAGATATAGATTAACTTACAATCTTATCAAAAAGCTCCCCTCCGGTCACATACTCCAAGACAATATATATCTTTGTCTTACTCCCCATCACCTGAAGAATGAATTCATCAAGGTGAAGCAGAAAAGTCAGAAGAATCAATTCCTAATATGATATTGCTATCAGATAATTTGGATTTCCAAAAGCATTGACATTAGAGCCAAACAAGATGTCCTCTATTTCTTTTGCAATGGACCAATAATGGGCCGCCAAGGCTTTTCAAATCTGGGGCTAAACATAAACAGATTAGCAGCAAGCTAGAATCAAGCTGCATACCCCCCCCCCAAAAAAAAAAAGAGAATGAAAAGAGGGGGGAAAAACCCCTACTGTCTGCGACTACAAGCCAAATGTATTAGCTTGGATAGGTCTAACTTAAACATCGTTGTCAAGACACAAAATGAGACTAAACAACAATCTGTTATGATAGAAAATGACCATTTAGTTTCAAAATATATGTCTCCCTTCTCAAGTGAGGTGTTGTTATTCTATATATCTTTTAAAGTCATTCCTAAATTTCCCGTCCCTTCTTGCTTTCAACCATATTTCTTAAGTTTCACCCTATTCCAATAAGAACTTCCCTAAGATATTAAGTCAGCACATTCCATACAAATAACATATAATAGCTTTTCCCCCCGGGGGGGGTTAATTACTTTCTTCCAACCAGTGACTGAATAGCACACAAAACAAAGCATCCTAAGCTTATTGGTTGTTGAGGGGGGTACTAAACAACCAAATGAAACACTGCTAACATGAATAAATGTCACCCACATGTTAACTACTTAATGAAATTACGTATATAATACATAAATCAATGAAAGTTAGACACCTCCCTCCCCCCCCCCCCCAAAAAAAAAAAAAAAAAAAAAACAACCAGACTTGCATTCACAACAAAGAAGCCTATCCTAGACAAAGGGAGTAACTAGCATTTCTGCATAAAGCTCCTGGAAAGGCTTATGTAAGACAAAGAACACTTCCCCTCAAAAAATCAGTTCGGGATGCATGCATAGAGAAAGACAATACAACCAAACACGCCCATGCACCCAAAGAGCACATTGCAAAGGAGAAGGAAAAAGAAGAAGATAAGGACCTCATACAAACGAACAACATTTGGATGCTTTATTCGCTTCATCGTAGCTATTTCCCTCCATATCTGCAAATTGAACCAATAAAATATTGAATAGCAACACATCAATGTACACATCAAAAAATAATAAATAATCAAGTGTTTTATGCAAAGCACATTGCTTAATAAGACATTGAACTATAGAGTCAGGAGATTGGCCCACATCTACGAATGATGAAATACAAGTCCTCGAGCATGAAAATAAGCCCGTCCGCTACCACACCTACAGATATATGTTCTCCTTTTACTAAGACCCTACAAGCATAAAATTTGGCATGACATCTTGAGTGACTGTACGGGTTATCTGCCATTTCCTTGATATCGTTTATCATGCCTTTTTTTGGGTGTTCCAGTACCTCACGCATGACAGGCGTCCGGTTAAGATGTAAAAAGAATAAAAATTGTCCCACATTGATGGAATACAAGGCATCGATCCCCCCATAAGCTGGTAACTTACTTTATGCATTTTCTTTGCTCTTTGAATGGAACCTTTACAGGACCCACTATGTACTAGTTTGATTAAGCCTCCACTAACTTACAATCTAAATAAAGATCTCAATAAATAATGAAGGCAGACCCTCACCAGTAGCAGAGAAATATCTTTAGTGCAATCCAAAGACAATATAAAATAACAAATGGAAACAGAGCACTAATAGAAGTGACAGAAGTCCGGAATTAGTCAAGTAGCACAGTGTGATGAGAATGGAGAAAATAAGCACTTAAACAAAGACCTGATCAGCCATTTTGTGCTTAAGAACTTTCTCTTTGTCAAGAATTTTAATAGCTACTGGATCTCCAGTTTCAAGATTTCTTGCAAACTTCACTTTGGCAAATGTCCCTTCTCCAATTGTCCGTCCCAACTCGTATTTTCCCACCACACGCTTGATTTTAGATGCATTCATTATTAAGTTATTGACTCTCTTTGAACCTCTGCACAATAAAAGCATAGCCAAGATAAAATTCAAATTAGAGCAACTATAATGTGAGGTTTAGATTAACAAGTAGCACATTACAAAAGCATCTGAAACGTCAGCCCTTTTACACCAAATTAAAACATGTTTGTTGACAGAAAACAATTGCCTGGCTTCCCATCAATGTTTAATATTTTGCACCTTAAGTGAATCCCGATCGAATACTTATCTCCCTGTACACAATGCAGCTAATGAGACTACCAAAATCTGTGCCATTAAGTTCATTCATTCCCAACCAGAAAGCTATCATATTTAAAACACTAAAATACTATCTACATAGGAATTTCACTAAAGCACCTCCAGAATCATGTAGGAAAACTTCTTTGACAACAAGACAATTCCAAAAATTAGCACATATAAGCCCTAAATATAATCTACAAGAGCTTGAGCAAAGTAAAATAGCAGTCTCATAACCTTAGTTGTAGTTCTAGTCACATAACCAATTAGAGTGATAAAACTCACATTTGACACTGACGGTAAAAATGTACTTGGTACACCTAACAGCTGAAAACCAATGTAAAACCTACATCTTCAAAGCGAACTAATGACGTATTCTAGATCAAGCCAATGCCTCATATACATCTACATAGGGTCAAAGTTAATAGCTTCAAATTCATCATATAATATGTTGGAGTATAAAAGTGGGTATTGACCCACATTGATAAAATACAAAGAATATGAAAGTGGGTGTTGTCCTACATTGATAAAATTACAGGACTTGAGCATGTATATAAGTTTGTGAGCTACTCCACCCATTGCCAATTGGCTTTGGGTAGGAATCTGATTTGAGCTTATATGCATGACTCTTTGTTTAAGACTCAATTGATATAAAAAATTTAACATAATAAGGGAAGCCAATGCCGTATTAAAAAAGAAGCCAGAAACAAGCATCGGAGACCAAAAGACGGTTTACCAATTGTTCATGATAATGCCGGAAGCTAAGGCAGTACCTGGGTGTATTCTTAAAAAACAACAGAAAAACTTAGTTTCCCGGTTTAAAAAAAAAAAAAGGAAGGCACACTGCCTAAGCTGAACAGAAGGTAGTCGAAAAAGATACTGATCAAGATTCAGTTCTTGCCATGGATGTATACTTCCATGTAAAGTAAAAATCAATCGCCCGGGGGGGGGGTGGTTAAGGAGACAAAGGTAACCGCAATTCAAAAATGAAGAGAAAAATGCAGTGCAATTCAAGTAGACCATCCTATACATAACAGCATTGTACCCATTACAGAACACAGAACAGACATGAGGCAAGCGTAGCTTTCCCACAAACAACACCAAAAGAGGGACAATCACAGGCACAAGATTTAGCAACTACATTGGTAACCTACATAGCTTGCCCCTAAAAAAGCCAGGACATATAATGCATCGGAAAAGCTCCTCTTTGGGGGGGGGGGACCCCAAAAAAAGACCTAAAAAGGTAGTATTTGGACTGAATACTGAGCATTTTATCCATAGCAAAATTTGGGCACTAAGATCTTCAACAAAACTCTGCCCGAAACTTCTAGACAACCCATTAAAGAAATGTTTTGGTAATTAAACCACAACGAAGTGTCAACTACGCAAATCAAAGAAGCAGCAAAAATTGAGAAACAAATCCTAGAATATCAACCAAGTGACGGCGCAAAAGCAATTGAACTATACCCAAAAATACCATGCTCAAATAAAGCTCACCCGGAATCTGAATTAGTTAGTGCTTGAAGACAACTTAACTAAACCCAGAAATATCATGCTGAATTAAGCTAAGATAGAGGATAAAGCTTCTGAGTTCTCACCAACAGAAGCAGATAAGAATTACACGAAGAAGCAAAGGAGACGACAATTTTGAAAAACTTGGCTCTTCGTTAGGAGATTGGGCCAAATTGTGAGTTGTATTCGCAACAGCAAAAACCAAAGGTAGGGAGATTTTTGTTTATGGGCAAATAATTTGACGACCCACCTACCTAGCTGCGTCTGCTTAGTAGATATGGCAAATTTGAGTTCCGCCTTTTCCCCATCGACGCAGTGCTGTTTGCGGAAAAGGAAGTGCGAAATTGCGAGGTGGGCCATGGAGGGTGTGGAGAGAGACAGAGAGAGAGAGACAGAGAGAGAGTCTCAGAATAGCGGCAGAGACGAGAGAATAACGACCACGTGGTCGTTTGGCGTTTATCTTGTATGATGATGAATGAATGTTATGAATACGGTGGGCAGAAAGGACCCCACCATGGCAGATACAATTGGTACGAACTTACGGCCCTCAGCCTTGAACTATCTACCCGGATTAAGATCTTAGTAATATTATAATTACTAACGCTTTAAGTAGATTTTCGTCTCATAAAGCAAACCTTGCTTAAACTTTCCAACTGCCTTCTCCCTTCTTTTTCTCTGCGGCACCACTTTTCTACCTCCATTGTTTCGTTCTCCTTCGTGCCTTTGTTTAGACCAGGACAGGAGCGGAGCTATGTAAATGCAAGAAATGTCAATTGACATCCTAATTTTTTGGGGGAAAAAATTTTGAATGTTGGAATTTATGAGAAAAAAGGAAAACATTCATATATATTATTTAGTTTGCATGTATAATAGGAAGTGTGTTGCCTAATTGGTTTAAGATTTGCCTGTTTAATGGAAAGGTTTTATGTTCAAATTTTGGTAATAGCAGTTGTGTGGATTTTTTTTTAAGATATATAATGTCAGCTATATATTTTTTAGTTTGGTTAAATGGCAACAAGCGTGCAGTAATTACCTAGCGTGAGGTGTTTGGATTTTGCTAAGATTGGGTTGTTCGTATGCTTGAGACTCGGTAATGACAATTGTGTGACTTTTTTTAAAATTAAGATACATAATATTTTTACTATTATGTTAACATTAATTTATAAAGAGAATAGTATAAAAAGCTTTATCTTCAAATGCAAACTCAAGGGCAAAAATATTTCTTTTTTAATCTATAATTATTTTTTGCAAACTATTGTATCTACTCTAGCGATTTTAGTTAAATTTGTGTCTAATAATTATGTTAATTTATAATTATTCTTGGCAAATTATTGTATCTAATTTAGCGATTCTAGTCAAATTTGTATCTAACAGTTATGTTAACGCCATTTTGGAAATAGTCAAATGGAGTTAATTTTGATAAACTTATGAATAAAATCGAATTTGGGAGTTTGAAGATGGAACTTAGTAAATTTGGGATCTCTTGGAGGTTTAGTTAACATTATGGTTATGTTGCATCACAAAAAAAAATTACGGAAGAAAATATATTAAAAAATTAGAGTGCAAATTAGACGAATATTAGTTGTACTATATTGTTTAGCTCAACACTTCGAGATTTAGACCTTCGCTCCGCCACTGGACCAGAAATGGCCATTTTTGAATCATTTCCCCTTTTTTTTCAATTTTTCTTTATTTAAATGGTGAAAAGTTGATAGTCGTGTGTTTTTTTCCCTTAAGGGTACAATCCGTGTTTTCCAAATTCATTGTTATAAATCTATTTTGAGGAGCAACTTTGGATGAGTGATTTAGATCTTCACTTTCTTCTACATTGGTAGTAGTTTTCTCCCCAATTGTGAGATTATAAATATTGCTCTTAATTTATCTATACAATTATGTGAGATATTTTCATTTCGTGCTGATGTTACTTTACTTTTTTGTCGCTTTGTTCTGTGTCACTCGGATGGATTATCTTAGAGTTACAACATGGCTCTCCAATGTTGTCAGTGACAAGCCGAATATAGTCCTTCATGTCAAACCATCTCTTCCATAATTCATATTAGATCCATGGGTTTACATTCCAGTGAAGCATAGAATACACCTGCATATCTTTTCTGCATCATATATTATCATAAAACAGTGGTCCGAGTAGATGGACAAATGTTTAGTGCATACCAAGTTAGATTTCCTGTATTTAGAGTTTAATATTTCTATCAGACAAAAAAACAAAGGGTTTATAATCAATAATCCCCCTCGTGGAAACTTTTTCTGAAATCTGCCCTTGTTATATCCCCCCTCGTGCCACCACAATTACTAGATCAGTCGATGGATTGTTTGGTTTGGATATAGGTCGGGTTAAAGTTCGAATTGGTTATTGAGATTTCGGATCAGGTCGGCTTTAGATCAAATGATTTTCAACTTGAGTCAATTTCATGTCAACTGATATTTGGTCCAATGAGCAAGTCTTGCAAGGAAAAGCAACTTTGTAGGAAATTTTAAATTGTTCAGTTCAATCTGAGTTTAAGGTGTACTTTCAGGTAAGTCTATATCGGATATCAATGAAGTCAAACAAGGGTACTAACCATTTGGTTCAATCTCGGGTTTCAATTTAGTTTTGACAGGTCTAATGATTATTATTTAGGGATGACAATATCACTTGATCGCTTGGTTGTAGTGGTAGTCTGGAGGGGAAAAAAAAAAATTCAAGTGACTAAGTGGCATTAGGTTGTCCACAATAACTCCCTCATTCTAATACAGAAAATTTGAGGATGGGAAAATTTTTCATTTTGGTTATTGTAAAGGGCTTTTGACTGGAATGGATGGTCGATTAATTGGTACTAGAAATGTAGTACAATTTTGTTTGGTGGACCAACAAGATAGAGAGGGGAGATGGAAGAGTGAAAGAGGAGATAGAGGGGGGATACGTGTTAGATTTGGCAAACGGACAATTCGGTTTAGGGGCGGGTTAGGTTAAGTTTGGATCAGTTAATGTTTTGAGCCCAAGATATTTCAGTTCAATTCGAATTCGGTTAGGTGATTCTCGATTTGCCCAAAAAAAAAATTATAGTAAATTTCGAGTGAGGTTTGACCCAATTTGTGGTCGATTCGGGTTCTAGGGCAAATTTTAGATGAGACTATTTCAGATATCATGTAAGATAGAGATATCGTCATATAGATTATTCGGCTGTGGGTTTCAAATCTAGGGTCAGATTTGCCAAATTTAGTAAATGGCATAGAGCCTCCACATGAAGAACAAGCAAAAGGAAACAAGGAAGAGAGAGGAGAGAATGGGGGTGGGGAATAGAATTTGGATTTCACTATAATAGTTAATGGGATTTTAGAGTTTAGATTGATTATTAAGGTGTTACATCTTGGTTTTCAAGACCAATTTTAGTTTAGTTGTCTATTATTAAAATTGATAAGAATTCTAAGTAACTACACGAAAAGAGGGGTGTTCAAAAAAATTCACACTGGAAGACCTGTGGATCTCTATGATATGATATATTTGCTACATAAATCAAAATATTTATAATAGGGTTTGGTATCTAAGCCAATAATTATTATTTTTTTAAAGAAGTTGTTGATTGATATAGTCACCGCTTTCAAGGTTTCAAGTAGTAATATTATTTTTCTAATTTTCAAATAAAGCCAAATCTACTAGCAGTTGGAGTAGCGGAGGGGTGATGACAAATTGCTTCAGTGTCAACGGTAGTGAATCCATGTTTTTATTTATTAATTATACTCAGTGACTTAATAGTCTAATTAGCTTCCGTCTTATTTCTGTTATTTGTTTCAATACTAATGCTATTAAGGATTGAGGGACGTTAATTGTTAACTATATATGTTTGGGCTGCCCCTATATGCTTACTTAGCCCCCCCCCCAAAAAAAAAGTAATATGATTGTAGAAAGTTATGACTTTGCCTAGACCCAAACGAAAAAAAAGAGGAGAAAATTAGGTGCCTAGATACTTGACCGATAACTTTTGGTTATTTCGCTTCATATTTTTGTCCAACATTTCAAACACCCGAATTAGTATACATTTTGGTAAGATGGAGACCCTAACGAAAAGTGTCCTAGTCATTGCACTAACATATATAGTGTCCCATTGATCAAAACATGTGCGAGTATGAAAAACTTAGCTATGTAATTGTCAAATTAAATTACAAAAACTAATGAATTTTATTAGATACCGTGCTAACTCAGGTTAAAGATTACATTTTGATTTGTAAATATTCAAAAAATGACTCTGAGGTACCATGAGTTTTTAGATAGTAAATTTTTTATCCCTGACTTTTTGAAAATAACACTGGGGTATCTTAGTTTCCAAATAATAAACTCTTAGGTCATTTTTCTTATTATTTTGCTCTCTAAACTTGTTAGAAATTGCACAAAGTCCCCTGAAAAGGGTAAATATGCAAATAAGCTATCTTTAGGGATTTTTTAAAGAAATATACTTGTTTTAAATGATTAACTTTCTTATAATAACTTTGCTGGTACTAATTATTAGAATCTACTACTTATATCATAAATATTATATTTTTTGTGGTCATAAGCCCATTGTGCTTAGCAAAATAATTAAAATTTAATTAGAGAGTTTTGATCGTTACCTGAACTTAGTCGGCGCATGACTCTGGTGTTCCTCTATCTTCCAACTTACAGAAATTACTAAGCTCAACCACACCTTCCTTATACCAGGTACAGCACAGATCTGTTTCGTTTCCTACCTCATACTGTAATCACTAATTAAGTTTTATATATCTTAAAGGATAGTGAGACTTTAATCAAAAAATTATAATATTTATGACATAAGGTTCAATTAAATAACGTTCCCTATTGGGAAACTTCTTTTATTGAAAGCTTCAAAGTAGAAATATTACAATGGAAAAATTAAAAAGGGATTTAAGATCTTTAAGTGACAGTTTAGACATCATCTTTATGTTGTTCTATGGTCTTAGAAAAGAAAATGATATCATCGATGTAAACTAAATAACAGTGATTAAGATCTTTGAAGATGTTATCTATTCATCTTTAAAATATTTGGGGTGCATTTTTTAGACCAAATGACATTACTATCCATTCGTAATATTCTTGAGGGATACTAAAGCAGTTAAAGGAATACTTTCTTCATCTATTTTTAGATGCCAGTATCCACTTTTGCAATATATTTTCGAGAACCAAGAGGCCCCTTGAATTCTTTTGAAAATGATTGTTTTGTTAAGAATATAATAACCATCAAAGACAGTATTATCATTAAGCTTTTTGTAATTGATTATCATGTTCACTTTTCCTATTTTCTCTTCAGCATGATTTTTTACCATAAAAGTGGGGCTGGTGTGAGAACTCTTGTTGTTCCTGATTAATCCTTTATCGAGAAGTTTTTTGATTTATTTATCAAATCCTTGAATATCCTAGTGTGTATATATGATTTGTTTGACTTGAATAATAGTGTTGGAATTTAGCAGAGTGATTTTAGCAAATGTCTTATCTTTATCCCACAATTTTAGATTGTTAAAGTAGAGTTCTTTGCATAATTGTTCTTGTTGTTTAGCAATCTGCTCTTTAATAGATAAATAAAGTAGTGAGATTATCAGTGCTATCTCACATTGTGCAGGCACTACCTTCTCACCACACTGACTGCGTGTGAACTCAATCTTTTGATGAGTGTAAACCTTGCTTAATTTTTCAATAGAAATTGAATTACCATTAATTGTAAATATTATTTAGTTTTATGGTTTGTGTACATGGGGAATACAACCTCTGAAAATTACTTCCAATAGTCATATCATGAGAGGGTTGATCAGTAGCCTATAGAACTAGGATAATGCATTAAACTTCTCCTATTTCTATGAATAATCCCTCTATGCTTCCTTATGACTCATTATACTATTGTTAGCTATCCTTACTTGTAAAGAATTTTTGGCTTTTTTCCACATAAATTCTGAAAATAATGATCTTTTTTCAAAGCATATAGAACAACCATTATCTATGTAGGTACATAATTTATATTTATTATACCCCTTTACACATATATTTATTGGGATATAGTTGCTGTTAGGATTTGTATTGGTGACTTTATACTATATTTCTATAGTTATATTTTTGACTAATTCATCCTCATAAATTGGTTCACTAACAGTTCTTATTTTGTACCCAATAACTTTTCTATCTAGACTTATACTTTGATCAACACTGTATCTTGTAGGTTTAAAATTCATTCTACTTATTTCACTGGTCATACTAATTGTATCATCTTTTTTAAGCTATTCTTTAGTTTATGAAGATCTTTCTCCCCATTCTGATCATGCACTTATGCTTCTTAATAATTGGAATTTAATGGCTATTTTACTATTCTCATTAATCTTTATCATGTTTTTCTCATTGATTTTTGTGAGATTAGCAATGATAGATATCTAAGATCTATCGATTTTTATCTCCTATGGATTAGACTTTATTCTTCAATTTTTTTGCGTTGGAATAGGATTTTCAAATTTTTCTGCCTTTATCATTGTTATCTTAGTCTTTGGATCTATGTTATTATCTAATTTGTAGATTATTTTCCAAAATATCCTTATTGGGTATTCTCCTCTTTTCATGTACATCCTAATTATTTTTATCTTAAGGAATATAAAGTGTTTAGCAAATTCATCTTTTAAATTCATGTAATATTCAGGTCGACAATTGAATCCTACTGATCCATTACATAAATTAGTGTTAATCCATATGATAATTTGATTATTAAATTTGATATGTCTAATATTACAGAGCAAAGCACAAAGATCAATATCTTTGTCATAATATTGTAATGGAGTAATTTGAACTTGGACACTTCCAATATGGATATACCTGTATTTTCTATCTTTATTATGCTTAAGGATATTTTTTCAATTGATGAGATTAACTTTTGCCATATCATACTCACAGTGTTTGATTTCTAGATCTCCTTCCATCATTTTCACATACGTATTTACTTTTTAGTTAAAAGATGGACTTTTTTTAGATCATGTCTTTCTGAATCATGAGAATGATCCAATCTCCTTTAACTTTTTCGTTATCATTGTGTACAACGAACTCTTCCCCTTGAAGCTCGTCAAGACTAATCGAGTTACTTTCCATCATATGACTGGTTTCTATATAATCATTTTCTTTATATTCATCTTCTAGTATAATTTCAATAACTCCTCTGTTATTATTCAGGGCTAGGTCTAGTGTTTCTTCTTCACTAAGTTCAACGTAATCTAGACCTCCTAATATTTCAATAAGCTTGTTATATTTCCTATTTTGCATTCGTTTGCATAATGACCTACTTCTCTACACGCTCAACACTTACAATTATTTTTCGGAGCGGACAATAAGTAGTTTTCCTAAAAAATCTTCGTTTTTTAGGGCTCACTTTGGTATAACATTCTCTTTTGTATTTCTCCCCCCTTTGCGTGTTAAAGCTCTTTTCGTATAAAATTTTCTTTTTCTTCTCCTTTCAGGTTCTTTTCCCATTAGTGAGGAGAATCTCAACAGGTTAGAAATTGCTTTTTAATTTTCTTTACATTGGCCCAATTTTTTTAAAATAAGAGATTTTTTAAACAAGGGTATCAATGATATCTTCTCTTTCAAGCCATGCTATGTATTTTTAATTAATTATGAAATTTATCGGATATGACAATTTATCATAGAACATATCAAGATTAGTTTTATTATTCGCACTTTTGTAATGGTATTGACTAAATTCAGTAATATAATTCTCTAGATACCTCATATCTCATAACTCTATATTATTAATCTTTCTTTGTCATGCTCTTACCTTTTCTTCAGAATCAAGTTTAGCTCCGATAAACTCAGTTTTGATTTCCTTACATAAATTTTTGAACATTACAGTTGGTGTTTCCATTATTCTTAATGTATTTTTTCTGTCCTTATTTAATGAATCATACCAGTTAGCTACAGTGGCAGAAAAACTATGTTCGGTATAATTCAAAAAATTTCCTGCAGTCCATATAGTATTTAAATTCAGGACACTATTCATTCTTCTTTTTCAGTGCTTAAATATTTCTTTTCTATTACGAGCTCCATTGATACTTAAGATATATCCGGTTTGGCTAATTGGAGTAAGGCCAATATCTTCACAGGTCGTAGTTTGCCTTGGGATCAACCCAAAGAATAAGTTAGCTGTATGTCCTGTTGAAACGTACATAGGCCTCATAAAATTGGTATTTCTTCTAGAAGGTGCACCAAATTCCTCAGGTTGAGGAACTATATTGTTAACTGAAGTGGACTCAATTTCATCTATGTTAAGCTCTACTCCAATCTTGTTAATCTCATAGTCAAATACCATTTTACCTTATTTTTTATCCAGTTCTTCCTAATTTTTTCTAAAAGTACAATATTAAGATCCTCTAGTTTAATTAGATTCATATGCTCATATATTTCTTCTTCTAACTGAACATTATTTGCCTCTTCACAATCGTCACATAATACCTCTTGTTTATCAACTATTGCACCCATAATTTTGTTTAATTCTTCTAGATTTTGTTCTTTGTCAAATATGTTCTGTAATTTCTCAAGATTATACTGTTTATACTGCATTCTTTTCTTCATTCTCTGCCTTTTTAGAAGATTTTTCAGTTGATTTTTTTCCTACTTCTTTTTGAATTTTTATATCATGCAAAGAAAATGGATTTTTGTTTTTTGGATTTTGGAAAGATATTTATGCTAAAATGGAGTACTAATACTTAAAATAGATTTTTTACTATGTCTAATTTCGTTAACTAAAGAAAGATGGATTCTTAACAGTTGCTTCTTAATATCCTTAACTTCAGCCTTAATTTTCAATAATTTGGTTTTCAATTCTAAAACTATATTAATGATATAGTTTAGTTGGGGTCCTATTAAAGTGGTTCTTTCTGGTGACTGCACAATATGAGAATAATTAGGGGCATGACAAGAAGATGAAGAATCAAGCATTAAACACCGTTAAGAAGCTTAATTAACTACTAATTACTCTTAATTGTCTTAATTATTTTTGGTCACACTGCTTTGATTCTAGATGAGAAAGGATCTCGAGTAATACTTATGAGAGAAATTACACATGCATAATTAAAATAAAATTTTTCAAAAGTAAGTTTTTAAGGATTGATGTTTAAAATGCAAATATGAAATATGAGGGTGTTATATAAAAATTAGAATAGTAAATCAGGTACTTTTTGTTTTTTATCTAATGACTCGAGGTGCCTTACAGTTATTTTTAAAAATTGAGGGTCCTTTTTATTATTCACACAAAACTTGAGACACCTTCGCGTATTTTTTCCGTAAATATTCCTATTTGTAGACTCAATATTATTTTTAAGACTAATAGACTGACCTAATAATTTTAAATCCATAAGCATTTTTAATAAACTTTTAAACAAATTGATGTGCTCTCCTTTTCAAACCCCACCTCCTCCCACTAGAGTACTCTTGTTTTGATCATTCTTCCCCCATTTTTATTCCGAATTTGTATTGGTGAGGGCTAGGTTGGACAACTTTCTGGCCATCTTGAGTGCACCTTATTTAGAATCTTCTTTCTTCTTTAATAGTATCTTTACCTTTTCATAGTGTTTGTGTTTCCCTTCAATTGTGGGAGTTGTTTCCTCTCTCTAGTTGTGATACTTTTTATTGTGCGGTTGTTTGATGTATCTTTGTGCAGTTTGTTTCACTCGTTGAAAGGATGAAATTCTCCTTTATTTCAAAATGGCATTTCAAGCGAATTCGATACTTCAAATATATTCTTTTATGTCTGAAGACTATCTCATATAAAGAAACTATACTAGATCACACGTCTATTTTCAGGAAGATAGTACTACACATTTGTGGATCACAGTTCTAGGTTGTATTGTGGAACAATAGTTCTGGGAAGCCGAGTGATAAGTGGGAGTTAAATTAGTTTTCAATGCAAATTGTATTTTGATATTAAAATTTGTATATGTTGGCATTGAATATACCTTGTACATGTCGTATGGCAAATTAACTGATGAATTATTTCCTTCTCTTGATAAAAAAAAGCACAAATTCTTGTATGAGACCATCTTACAGTAACTTATTCTGAGATAGCCCATGTGGATTTCTTCTAAGAAAAATTGTAGGGTGGGTGTGATCAGAGCGTGTAATCACACACTCGTGTGTTTTTTTTTTTAAAAAAAAAGAATAGAAATTGGCAAGTTCCTAACTTTCTAAAATTTCTTTGTTAAACCCTAATCGTGATGACTGCTATGAATTTGCGAGTAAATGACTTGAACGTTCTCAAACGCATTTTGTGTTTCATTGAAAAGTTGGTTCTGATGGCTTGAACTCATTGCAGAGTATTGAAAATCCTTTTTGACAACTACGTACTAATTGGTACGTTTTTTTTTTTGATGTTATCACTATCATATAGGGGCATATATATTAGGGTTTGTATTGTGCATTACAACATTCTTTATCTTTTTTTTGGTGGTTCGTTGTAGAGGCCTTCACACTATCAATCTTTTCTTTATTTTTCCGTCTTCTTGGGCTTTTGTGGCGAAATTGTTTGCCTCTAGTTACTGGATTGCTATCAGAAGTCAAACCTGATGGCCTAAGGCACTACAGTAGGAAACGTATGGTTACTTTGTTGTCTAATTAAAGATCTGATTGTTAATTTCATTACTGGATGAACATTACTGTTATGTAGAAGTGACTACTATTTTCATGTAAGTGTCATAGGAGTTGGTTCTGGGTGACTCTTTTTTCGTTTTCTTTGATGTTTGTGGTGAAATTTTGGTTTAATGGGTGACTATTATTGCTGTATAGAAGTGGTGACCAAAATGGTTATTAAGGATTGACTATTATTAAAGGTTTTTTAAATCCGTTGTGAGAGGGGGTGACTGCTGATCGAAAGCTAGCAATTAGTGACTATAATAATCAATAACTGGCAACTATCGAAAACTAGATACATGAGGCCTAAAGAGACTAGGTTGACTGTCGCACACTATCGGATGGATAAACTATAAGAGGAGCTGAGTATACTAATAGGCAATAGCACTGTGTGCTAGTAACATACTTATTAGGCATATCTGGGGCTGCTCTTTCCTGGAAGGGCGATCATACCTATTATAAAATCAATAATGGGGTGTGACTATATTACTTGTTTACTCATTACTATTTTTAGTTTTTAGTGGGACATATTATTTACTTAAAGACAAAATTAGTCATATAGTCATTGTTACTGTCACTGAGGACAAGTACTCTTTAAACTTATTGACTATCCTCCAATTGTATTGATGGTCAACATTTTAATGTGATAATATTCACTCTGGTTAACTGTTACAATCACCCGTGGGCATTCCCTCTCAAAATTAATGATAACATGCATGTTGTTAACATGTTAATACTACATTCATTACTTATAAGTAAGAATCACATTTAATTACGAGGCATCACTACTTGATTTGGTTAAGAATTTGTGGATTTTTTTTTGTTTTGTACTATTGGATAATTTAAATATTTATTTAGTTGTTTGTACTATATTTTATTTTCTCAAACTGATTTACAAGTTTGTACTTTACCTATAATATTTTATTTTCACACAGAATACCCAACTAATATTCTAGGAAAAAGATGTCATCAATAGCACATAATGATCACATGTTATCTATCCATCTATCTATATAACTATACTTAAAATTAAGTGATTACACCTTGATTAGATATTTGGCAATCACTCATTGGATGTAAATATTGTTTTCTTTCTCTTTTCTAAATTAATGATTTTAGATATTAATTGAGATGTATTAGCAAGAGTAATCAGATCAAATTAATATAGGTATTCAACTCATAGATTTCACTTTGTATTGGAAAAGTGACTAAGTTTTCAATTTTGTGCTTCATCTTTTCTTTTTCTTTTAAAATTAAGTATTAGTATCTTCTTAAAACCCATATAAATTTTATATTCATAATTTTAATATTATAAGTATAATCAAAAAATCATAGATCAATAATATTAGAAATAGGATTTTGAAAAACTATGATTTAAAGTAAAATTATTTTATTACAATTTTATTAATATGTATTTTACAGATATTTTAGTTCGGCAACTTAATAAAAAATTAGATTTTAGTTATAGTCTTAATATTATCTTTTTAGACTACTTATAACTTGTATAAGGATATTTAATATTCGTAATCATTCTGTCTTTATGGATAGGAAGATACAAATTATAATTTAGGACCCACAGTTGGGACCTATTTATGTCTTTATGAATCAACCTCAATTATAATAGTTACACTATCTCAAGCAGATCGTCACTTTGATAACTTGAAGCTGCCTCCCCCCCTCCCCTCCCCCTTCTTTCCAACTTTTAGCGTACCTCATCCTATTTAATATTCATAATCATTCTATCTTATAAATTTCGTAGGTGGTCGACAAAAGGATTCTAGGTTCAATAACAAGACAACTTATATTTGAAAGCAAGTGACAGCGAGGTGAGAATGAGAATCTTGTTGTTAACATGAAGCAAGCTTAGGTGAAAAACGAAGGAAGCAGATGTACAAAAGGACAAAGCTTCATAGACACATTATTAATTGTAATAGTTGTTTATTTTACAAATAGCAGTGTCCATTTTTTTTGACACATTATTAATTGTAATCCAATAGTTGATTATTAATTTTACAAATTGTCAACGTTTGTAAAGTTAATAGCCATCCTCTGTTAATTGCATAGTGATCCTCTGTTAATTGCAATAGTTGATTATTTTTTGTGTAATAAGCACCCTTTTTGTATTTGACACATAGTAAAAGAGTTGTATATATATATGTATATGTGTGCGCACGCACGTGTGTGTGTGTGTATATATATATATATATATATATATATATATATATATATATATATATATATGTATGTATGTGTTGTTACATTGACATGATTAAGGGCAAGTTTTTATTTTATTTTATCAAAGCCCTGTTAAAGAAGGGGAGTATTATTTTTTTTAAAATTAAGGGTGAGTATTAGCAAGGCTTTCAAACCCCTATTAAAAGGGACAATTATTGAACTCAATAGTTAGTGACTACAATAATAATTAACAAGGGTGTGACTATTGAACTTAGTAGTTAGTGACTATAATAATTAACAAGGGGTGACTCTTAAAAACAAGAAACATAAAGTCTAAAGAAATTAGTAGGTTAATTATATTATAACATAGGATAGTAACTAAGTAAGAGGAGATAACCATATGGTTACTATTTCATGGGACAAAGATCCCGTCTATTATAATGAACAAAGCGGTGTAACAATATTAGTTATTTAGATATGTCGAATATAGTTGTTAGTGAGATATCATTATCTGCTTAAAAACTACTATTCCTTATTACATTGCTAAGAATCAAATTAAATATACTAAAATTGAGAATACTAAATGTAGTGAGTAAAGGGTGACTATATATATATATATATGTATATATATGTATATATATATATAGAGTCATCCACTAAAATTTATTTTTAGAACTCACATTTTGTTTTTAATAGTCACCACTTAGTAGTT
Source organism: Carnegiea gigantea (assembly GCA_029747015.1). Classification (NCBI taxonomy): domain Eukaryota; kingdom Viridiplantae; phylum Streptophyta; class Magnoliopsida; order Caryophyllales; family Cactaceae; genus Carnegiea; species Carnegiea gigantea. Next base: position 114,174 of record JAKOGI010002134.1, read on the forward strand.
ATGATTCAGTCACTATTAAATTCAACAGTAATTCCGTTTCAGAGAGCTTTGATGGGTTTACTAGTAGTTAACTCATAAAAACAATTTCGGTTTCATCTGCATAACAATAACGGTTTTGTTATCCACTGCCCTTAGGGCAGTGGTTAAGGTTCACTTAATGCGTTTAACTATCCCGCTACTCACCTCTTTAATTAATAAAATCAGCACTTTAATTAATAAAGCCATCAGTCCTTATTTATTAGCTTTGTCAGTTCCTAAACATGGAGTAGGCAAAGAGGCTCTGTACTATTACTATTGGCAAAGCAATATAATTATCTTGGCTGCAACTCCCTACACGTTGCTTAATATATTGGTGGAAGCCTGTCCAAACATATTATAATAGTTTTACACCAAAAGGAAATACAACATGTGGCCCTTGGAATGTTTATATAATTGGATTGTAAATGGTGAAAACAAGTTAATTATATGTAGATTAGCATCTTAATATATTATTGATAGGCATTTGTTACATTCTTGATAAGCTTTTTTTAGTTTTTGTAAAAGTAATATAATAAGTAATTTCTGGTTGTCTGTAGTTAACTAATTTTGAAAAGATCTCAAGAAAAAAATTGAAAAGGGATTTTTGAAAAAAAAATAGAAAGCAAACTAATTATATAATTGACAATTGAACATGTGAGAAGATACAACATGCATACCAAAAAGGGTCCAGCAATGCCCATTTGAAAAATAACTCAACACTTTCATTAATTTTTAGTAAAAATAACATCTTCCGATTCAACTAATAGTTCTTAATTCTTCACACAAAACATTGGGTTTAAACCCAAATCACTTGCTGAAGTTTTCTTCTTCTTTTGGATAGCTCTAGCGGCCTCCCAAATGCTTTCCTTCATGGGACATCTAGGAGCAGTGTAGCCAACTTCCTTACACAACAAACATTTTTTTGTGCGTTATTCAAGTTCTTTTCCTCCTCTAATTCACTTCTTCCTTAGACGTCCTTTTGATGTTGACCTTGGAGGGCAAAGGACCTCATCCTCCCTCTCCACCTCAAGGCTTATAACGATATTTTCTATTCCAAATGAATGTGTTGTTTGTGACGAAGGATCTATGTCTTTTTCGTTTTCTTGACACCAACGCAATGGCAAATAAGTCGATGGAATTTCATGACAATCCTTTTGGAGGAACACACGTAATATGTGATGACAAAGTATTTCCCAAAATTTGAAATTCTTGCAACTACATTTTGCTATTTGTCCATCCTAAAAAACCTAATGCTCTTTTTTGGCTGCTCCGGTGTAATATCTTAAGACAAATTCATTGTTGCTCATATAGAGAATTGAGTACAGACTTGTTCGACCAAACTCTTCTTGAAATTTTTTAAATGCAAATGGAGTAAGAGCTCTCGAAACTTGTTCTTCTAAAGGAGACTTGCTATTCAATATTTTGACTTTATGGTTCGTCATCATTATAAATGCTCCATCTCTTGAATTGCTCGTTGCACCTAATGAATTAATAATTAAGAGAATGTAAGCAAAATGGTATATTAGATATTGATCAAGCAAAAACAATAACCCAATAATAACTATCTAATACTTTAAAAAAAAAAGGAACCAACAATTAAAAGAAATCAATCAAATAAATAAGAACTATTCCTTTAGGAAGTGAATAATAAAAGGAGACCAAATATGAAAGTACACTTACTTGTTTGGCAAAGTCTTTCAAGCATGTATGAGATGACACAAATTTCTTGATTAATGCATTTATGCTCTCTAATCTGCCCATAGTTGTCATTCCTTAAAAAAAGAATCTCGAATATAAGCTGGTGCCCAAAATTTTCTTATATCGTATAAACCTCGAACATGTTTATTGTTAATCAAATCGTACTTCCCACCATAAGCGGCCATTCATGCTCAAACTCCTCAAACGATATAAGGTTGTGCAACTTTAAAAAAATCAGCACACCAATCTTGATAGTCACTACGAAGAATGGTACAAAACCATCCACTAAACTTCGATGTAGTATGCCAAACACGAAATATATGTTTAGTAATTGGCATTTCTGTCGCAATTGCATCCGTTAACCATGGGTCTTGATCGGTTATGATGGTCTTTGGTGCCTTTCCCAACATTAATACGAAGTCTGTCATGAAGAGTGAACAAAAATGGATAGAATAGAAAAAATTGCATTCAACTGAAGGTTCTAAACAAAAACAAAAATATAGTAACAAATTAACATTGCAATACCAATAAAATTTGCAATTTATAGTAATTATATTATATTACAACTATAGGAGCAAAGCCATTTACGGATTGGGCATATCAATCTGGCAATATATTTGGTGAAGCTTTGTATCTTGTCACTCCAGGAGAAGTATGCAAAATTCTAATAACATCAAAAATAATTACATATTACTGTCTTCTACTTAATGATGATATTTTAAAAAGAATCAACAATATTTTTGAAACATACCTTCATAAGCCACATGAAAGTGGAAGTCGTCTCATTACGGAGAAGTGCACAACCAAATAGAATTGTCTTGCGATGGTTGTTGACACCAACAACAATCCCACAAGGCATATCATATGCATTCGCCTTGTACGTTGTATCAAATAATACAACATCTCCATAAGATTCATGCCAATCAAAGCATTCTCTCTTCATCCACTGTAAATGCATAGCAGAATTTTGAACTTGCCTTCTATTCAAGTTTCATATAGTCTAGAAGGTCCTTCACATTACTAGCGGCCAACTTCTTCTTGACCTTCACAAAGAGGTTGCGAATGTCTCTATCAAGAAATGGAAGTGTCCCATGTTGAATATTGTTTTCAAGTTCAATGACTCGAACAATTTGCCTACTGCTAAGACCCACCTCTTTGTATAAAAGATTGTGACTTTCATCTTCAGGAGTAATGGATCGCTTTGCTGGCAAAAATTGCATTTCAGAAGGCGATAACGAGTCATGAGTATGAGTTGTTACATATTTTGTGATGTGCCACTCTTCTGGAAATATGTCAAAGCATTTGCAGTAAGTAATACATAAGTGGGCATTACAATCACATTTCGATGATCCCCGATTTCACGGATCCTTAGTTGGGTCAGATATTTTCGATTGAGGCTTTCCTGCATGATGACAATAGAAGTCCCGATGCACAAATTGTCCATCTTTCTTAACACTTCGATCTTTTTACTCCAAAAATCCTTATTGCTCCGCATATCTTTTGTAGAATTGAATTGCTTCTTTATCACTAGAGAAGGTCTGCCCGATGAACGGTTCAGGTGCAAGTCTAAAACTAGTTTCATCATATCGACGTTCATTCAAACCAAACTCTCTCATATTTGTGCTAGCACAATTAAGTAAATTATTGGAGATGACACGGAATATAGAAAGGATATTAAGTAGTAGAATTACTACAATTGACTTGGCTGGCAAAAGATCTCAAAAAAAATTTATTTTCTCAGCCACACCCTGTATTTGCTTTTGGTGTAAGACTATTATAATATGGTAAATTTTGGACACGCTTCCGCCAATATATTAAGCAATGTATAGGAAGTTGTAGCCAAGATAATTATATTACTTTACTAGTAATAATACGACAGAGCCTCTTTGCCTACTCCATGTTTAGGAAATCACGAAGCTAATCAATAATGACTGCTAGCTTTATTAATTAAAGTGCTGATTTTATTAACTAAAGAGGTGAGTAGTGAGATAGTTAAATGCATTAAGTAAACCTTAACCACTGCCCTAAGGGCATGGGATAACAAAACTGAAACAATAATAGTTATCCACTAAATCATATTTTGCACGCGTCGCTTGCTACATACCATCCAATAAAACCCCATTATATTGACTATCGTTGGATACACACGGTAGAGTTGAGTTTTGAATTCTTCAAGGTAGGAGGCTTGAAAAGGATCATGATGGTTTCTGTTCTTCGTCCAGATGAGGTTAATCATCATGTGTCTCTTCTTTTTCCCCCTTCAAGAGAATTAATTTTGAAATAAAAGAACAATATAGGTTAGTTTTCTTGATAATAATAAGACAACAAATGAATGTGCCAATCTTGAGAATCAATCAAATTTACTTTTTGATCAGATACCAACTCGAATAGGAATAGGTTGGCTTCTTGGAAGAATACATTGTGGATGGATAAGTCTCTGGATCTAGGATGGCGTATGGAGGAGCAAGTGCGAGATTGTTAGGCGAGATATGCAATACATGTGTTGATTCTGTGCTATATTATTAATGTTGTTTCCATATTATGTGGCTTTTTTTAAGGAAGTTTTAGGTCATTGTTTTAGGGACTAAGTCTTCCATAATATGTATGGCTTGATGATGAATGAAGGGCAGACAAGTTTTCCCTTGCCTTACTCTTGAAACTTAGCATGGTATCAGAACCATGGTGAAGAAGGGACCATCATCAGTTGATCTAAATACAAACGACAATCCTGGGAACATAATTACTCAAGTTCAATTGAAAGGAGATAACTATCAAGAATGGGCACGAGCTGTGCGAATGTCTCTAAGAGCGTGACACAAATGGGGCTTCATAGGGGGTAAGGTTACCAAGCCAGAAGATGCTAGTCCAGAAATTGAAGATTGGCGGATGGTGTAGTCCATGTCGATTTCTTAGATTATGAACACGATTGAAATAGGTTTGCAAACTACTCTGACATACACCAATGCTGCACAAGAATTATGGTAAGATTTAAAAGAACAATTTTCAGTTGTTCATGGACCGAGGATTCAACAATTGAAGGTAGATCTTGCCGATTGCAAGCAACAAGGCATGACGATTGTGGCCTATTATATGAAGTTGAAAGCTCTCTGGGAAGAACTAGCAATGTATGAACCATTGCTATTGTGCACTTGTACCGGGTGCAAATGTGAAATCAACAAGAAGCATCAGAAATGATATACAGAGGATCGGGTTCATCGATTTCTTATGGGACTCGATGACACCACCTATGGGGCTGCGAGATCCTGTGATCCATTGCCTTCCTTAAACAGAGCTTACTTGATTACGATACATGAAGAACGTGTGAACCATGGCCAGGGCTGTTCATGAAAGGCGGGATGTGGTAGCCTTAGTTGCACACACGCCATAAAGAGGAAGGGTCACGGTGAGAGACGCGAAACAAGTTAGATTTGTTCCCACTGTAATCGGGCTAGACATGAATGGTGGGTTGATAGACCCAAGGAGACAAAGTTGGGCCAAGTCGAGGACAACAATAAGCAACCATGATAGGCGAAGGTCGAGGACGTGGACGAGGAACACTTGTGAGAGCAAACGTTGTCCGAACACAAGGAGAAGGCAGCCTAACCATAGGGCTGAGTATCAACATAGAAAATCCTGGACTTTTAGTGCTGAATAGTGAGCAGTGGCAAACTCTTATGACGACATTGAGCAAACAAAAATCAGACACAAATGAACGATTAATTGGCAAGCGCAATGCAACTTTGATTTGGACGATTGATTTGGGCGCTACAAATCACATCATTGGGGATTTGAAGACATTACAGGATTTACAGGACATTCTGAGTTATCCTGTTGGTCAGCCTAATGGAAGCCAAGCGTTTGCCACCAAAGAAGGAACCATCAGAATTAATGAGCATCTTACACCTGACAACATTCTCGATGTTCTTGGATTAACTTGCCATTCAATTTCGATGTCGCAATTATATGATACTTCCAAGTACACTGTGCAATTTGCTAATGACATATGGATTGGGTAGGATATATATATATTATATAATATATATTAATATATATATATATGTAGATATATATATATAGTATATATTATATATATAATATATATTATATATATATATATATGTGTGTTTATATACATTATATATTATATTAATATATATATATTATAAATATATTATATATATATATATATATATATATATATGATACAATATGTGTGTGTGGACATATATAGATCTATAATATATATAAATAATTTTAATATATATATATATATATATATATATATATAATATATATATAGATATATATATATAACATAACATACACACACACAACACACACACACACATATATCTATGCCATACACTATATACTATATGTATACATATATATGTACGTATGTATACAAACATATATATATATATATATATATACACACCACAACACACACACACACATATACACATAGTACATATGTTATGTGGGTGTGTGGTGTGGTGTGTGTGTATATATATATATATATATATATCTATATATATATCAATATATATATATATATATATATATATATATATTATGTTACATATATGTGTGTCTATATATCTATATATAAATATATATACTATATATATATATATCTATAATAATATATATATATATATATATATATATATATATATATATATATTTAATATTTATTAGATATATCGTATACTATTATATATATATATATAATATATATATATACACACACAAACACTACACTATATATACATACATATACATTGTTACATATACATATATACATATATATATATAGTCTACATACATACATACATATTATATACATATATATGTATACCACATCACACACAACACACACACACACACAAGGACAAATACACACGCACAAGTGTGTTGTGTGCGTTGTATGTGTGTGGTTATGTATAGCATATGTATCCTGTTATGATCTATGTTGTGTCTGCATATCTACTATTATATAAATGTATATATATATATATTATATATATATAGATGTATATATATAGATATAGTATATATATATATATATATATGTACATATTATGTATGTAAGAATATATATGTATAATATATATATCATAGATAATATATATATATATATATATATATATTTATATATATGATATATATATTATTATATATATATTATATAATTATATTATATATACATATCTATCCTACAGATAATAGTCATATATATATCTGTATATTGTTATATATCTCATCTGTTTGGTGTGTGTGTGTGTGTATATCTAATATCTATACTAATACGACACACCACACATACACATATATATATGTGTTGTGTAATATGTAATATATGTGTATGTGTATATGTATATGTGTATATATATATATATATATGGAAAAGACATTTTCCATCCCTAGTATTAATGTCCAAACAAATCTACAAAAAATTTGGCATTTCTTAAATGGTTCCACAGTTTCTTCTGTTCATCCTCCACCAGATGACCTTAAAATCCTCCTCAAAGGTGAACCCATTCTGGCAACACCTTTTCGCAAAGGCCGGGAGGGGAATGATACAGTCAAACTTAATAACCTCAAAAAGGTCCATCAACAAGCCAATTACACAAACACTATCCTCCAGACTATTGCCACTCAATTAAACCATGTTTCCTTAAGGATAGAAGAAACAATGAAGCCAAGCATCACAAACACTCCAAGTACCAGTTATACAGACCAAGTGTCAAAACCTTTCTTCAAAACTGACAGTATCCCAAAGGCCAATGAAGAGTCATTTTCGGAAGCCTTTTCTAATGCCCCTTTTCTTAAGCTCATTTCAGACAAAATTCAGGAGCTAACAGACTCCAAAGAAAAGTCAGTTTCTTGTTTAGACAAACCTTGTCAAAATCAGCCAAGTGAGACTTCATCCTCTAGTGATGAGGAGGGAAGTACTGACAATGAGGAAGCATTGAATGTTATAAAAGAAACCTTCGATGAACCCTCACCATCCGCCATAAACAAAATTAGGAATTGGACTCCTGGTAGTACCCGAAACTACTATCCAAGACCTACACCCCCAGACATCCAATATGAAGAATGAGGTAGTTTTACAACCTCCCAATTTAGTGGTGACATAGTTCACCAATGGAACATAGATGGCAAATCAGAACGTGAGATCCTGAGTACCCTACAGGAGATGACCATGGCCCTGTCTGCTTGCAAAGCCCGCAAGCTTACCAATTCCCAAGCAGCCACTGCCCTAGTTATAGGATTCTCTGGACAACTGAAATCTTGGTGGGCTAACTTCTTGACCGAAGATGAGAGAACAAAAATCCTTAACCACAAATACAAAAAGACCAATGATCGTGGTGTGAAAGTTGAAGAAGAAAATGGAGCAGAAATGCTTGTCCATACCATTACCCTACATTTCTTAGGCAACCCTAGAGAAGAACAAGCTACCTCAAAAACAATTCTCATTAACCTTAAATGTCCTACCCTTACCGATTACCGTTGGTATAAGGATGTCTTCCTAACTCATGTGCTCAAAAAAGAAGATGGAACCCAAGACTTTTGGAAAGAAAGGTTTATTGCAGGATTACCCAAACTCTTTGGGAAAGAATCCTCAATAAACTTCGTCAAAACTTTGGTACCAATGATATTCCTTTTGGCCTCCTAACCTTTGGTCAATTGTTTGGTATCATCAAATCAGAAGGATTGACTCTCTGTGACAAGATTAAAATCCAATCCAAATATGGATCAGAAAGGACGTAATCTCGTAAAGAGATGGGCACCTTCTGTGAAGCATTTGGAATCACCAAAATAGAAGCCCCTTCTACCACAAGAAAGCGACTTCAAAAGAGAAAGCCCAAACCTACATTCCGAAGGGTCCCTCCAAAACAGCCCAAACCATTTGTCAAAAAAAAGCAGCCTAAACCTGTTCCCAAAAAGAAGCAAACAGCCCAAAAGAAGAAAAAGCCTCTAGTTTGCTACAAATGTGGAAAGGTTGGCCATAAATCTTTCGAATGCAAAACTGAATAAAAAATTAATGAGTTATTTTCTGGAGAACCTGAGCTACAGAAAAAACTCTTAGCCCTTTTGACAACAAATGTTTTTGGATCTGATCAAGATGAAGATTACTATGCTGAGTCCAGTGAGGATTCGGAGTATGAATCATCTCCAATCTTATCCTTAAACGTTATTACCAGTAAACCACAAAAGGAATTTCTTCTTGATCTCATTTGCTAAATTCCTGGTATAGAAACAAAGCGAGAATACCTTGACAAATTAAAGGGTATTATCCTTGAAGAAGAAGAAAAGCCTCCTAAATTCGAATTAGGACCTTCCACTTCGTCTTCATTAACACAAATCTTTGATCGTTACCCAATTACAAACCCATACCAACAAATTACTACCAAACAACTTCAAGCTGAGATTAATGATCTCAAAACTCAAGTTCGTTTTCTAAAGACAGAAGTATCTGGTCTGAAGACAAAAGATCTTGAGATTGAAACAAAACTTGCACTCCTTGAATCCTTTAGGACAAAACCTCTAGCTCTTGAAACTGAACCTATTTCAGGTATTCAAGAAACAGAGATTCCACAAACTCAATTTTTGCAAACAATTTCCAAAGTAACATTTCAAAAATGGTATTCTGTTGTTACTCTAGTAGTTAACGATTTCTCCATTAATGCTGTTGCCCTCATTGACAGTGGGGCAGATCAAAATTGCATTAAGACAGGAATTGTTCCTACAAAGTTTTGTGAACGAACAAGAGAGCAATTAGTTAGTGCTAATGGCGAACCCTTGAACATTCATTCCAAGCTTAATAAAGGTCATATTCAAAACAACAACTATTGTTTTAAAAATATTTTCCTTATAGTAGATAATATTTCTAATGATATAATTTTAGAAACTCCATTTCTTACACAAATTTACCCTTTTACGATTAATGAAACAGGTGTCCATATAAAAATTATAGGCAACATTATTTCATTTCTCTTTTTATCTTCAGCTCACCAAAAAGAGATTTTGAGTTTGCAAGCATCTTCCATTTTTAAGCAGATTAATAGTCTGCAAACCAAAACAAAGCAAATTTGCCATTTGCAAGAGGAGATTTCGTATCTTCGAATTGAAGAACAATTACAAAATCCTTCCATTCAGCTCAAAATCCAAAATTTTGAAGAACTCATTAAGAAACGTATATGTTCTGACCTTCCCAATGCTTTCTGGGAAAGAAAGAAACATATCATTTCTTTACCTTATGAGCCTGATTTTGACGAAAAAAATATTCCTACTAAGGCTCGACCTACTCAAATGAATTTAGAACTTCTAAGACATTGCAAAAAGGAGATTCAAAATCTTCTTGACAAAAAACTTATCAGACCTTCAAAATCTCCTTGGAGTTGTGCAGCCTTTTACATTAATAACGCAGTAGAAAAGGAACGAGGTGTTCCTAGACTCGTTATTAACTACAAACCTTTAAACAAAGTTTTACAATGGATTCGTTATCCTATCCCAAACAAAAGAGATTTGCTTAATCGTCTTTATGATGCAAAAATATTTTTCAAATTTGACATGAAATATGGTTTCTGGCAAATTTAGATTGCTGAACAAGGCCGGTACAAAACTGCATTTACTGTACCCTTTGGACATTACGAATGGAACGTAATGCCCTTTGGATTGAAAAATGCCCCCTCAGAATTTCAAAATATCATGAACGACATTTTTACACCTTATACATCTTTCATCATTGTGTACATCAATGATGTCCTTGTATTCTCAAAATCCATTGATCAACATTTTAAACATCTATAAATTTTCCTGCATATCATTGAAAGAAATGGTCTTGCAGTTTCCGCATCAAAATTAGTTTTATTTCAAACAAAAATTCGATTTCTTGGCCATGATATCTATCAAGGTACCATCAAACCAATTATGCGATCGCTTACATTTGCTGATAAATTTCCTGATAAAATCAAAGACAAGAAACAGTTGTAACGTTTTCTAGGTTGCCTGAATTATGTCTCTGATTTCTTCCCCCATTTACGACATTTATGTGCACCTTTGTATAAGAGACTTAGGAAAAACCCTATCCCTTAGACAAAAGAGCATACCAGAATAGTTCAACAAGTCAAGACTAGAGTCAAGTCTTTACCATGCCTGAATATCCCTCACCTAGCTGCATTCATGATCGTCGAAACTGATGCATCTGACATAGGATATGGAGGCATACTCAAACAAAAATTAGAGTCTCATTCGCAAGAACAATTAGTTAGGTTTCATTCAGGACTATGGCTCGGTCTTCACCAAAATTATTCTACTATCAAAAAGGAAATATTATCAGTAGTACTGTGTATTTCCAAATTTCAAGATGATCTGTTTTACAAAAAATTTCTACTTCGTATTGATTGCAAATCTGCCAAAGAAATTTTACAAAAGGATGTTAAAAATCTGGTTTCAAAACAAATCTTTGCCCGTTGGCAAGCAATTCTTTCTGCTTTTGATTTCGACATTAAATTTATCAAAGGCGAAAGCAAATCTCTTCCGGATTTCTTAACAAGAGAATTCTTGCAAGGAAAGAGTGACAAAAGTATTGTTTTGCAGGAAAACAAATGAGTTCTTCCATGAACAACCGCAAAGACAAAGGACAAACATCTGAGAATGCTCAGATTATTCCCACAATTATCTTCACATCTCTTGACAAAGAGTTCCCTTGTCTTGAACCTCTTCCTGACATTTACCCACATTCACCCAACACTTCAAACGATCAGGAGACTTTCCAAGTTTCTAATTATCCACATGAACCACTCCTCTTCTATCTCCGTGATCATGAGCTTTACTACACATCGTTTTATGGCCCTCGTTACAATGAATATGCAATTTTTGTTGACTACCAAGAATGGGTAGTCAATCATGAAATTTCATTCTACCAATACCTCAAAATTGTCAAAGCTTATTAAGCACTTCTACAAGCTGTCAACAATCACCCGGTGCTTATCATAATGCCCACTGGCTTCATACAAACATTCAGTTATTACCACCAATATTTTGAATATTGGACTACCCTTGAACCTCATATATTCAGATTTGTCTCAAAAATATTCCCTGATATTCACATTTGCCCAATTGACCAAACCCACTTACATGTCCTAATTCCTTTACGTTATGGGATCCAGTTCGAAACCTCTTGCTTGGTTTCCACCACAAATGGACTACAATGCAAATATCTCCTTGAATTTGCGCATTTCCAACCACAGGTTTCTCCTAACCTATCCACAAAAATCATTGACAAAGCAGATGACTCAGATGACAAAATAGTTAGTTCTGCAGCATCATCAGCAAAACCACAACCACAAAAGCATGATGATTATCAAGATTCATAGGACCCATATGAGCTGTGAATGTAACAAAGGCTGGCAAAGGTTAAATGACCTTTGGCAAAATACAAAAGCCAAATAACTCAAAAGAGCCTGCAAGGGTCATTTGGCCCTTCGCAAAAGTAAAGGCCATTCGTACTAACGAATCTTTTCTTTTACAGGTCACTTTCGACAAAATTCACTGTTCACCAACAGTCACTCCACTCACAAAAGCAAACAGTGTAATGGTAAGAATGATGACTCATCTATCATTACGTGTTCAAGACAAAAGGAATCTACTTTTCAAAAGAAGACGCACCTTTCGGTGCATCAGGGCCGACAAAGAGCATCTACTTTTGAAATACAAACAAAATGACAATTATAGAGGGCACTCTCCTCCCTCTATTTAAGAGGAGCTCAATCAAAGAAGAAGGCAGAGCGAATTACACCTTCTCTTGTAATCTCTCAAGCTTTCTAGCAATTCTAGTTTTTCTTTTCTCTCTCTCTCTAGATTCTTCAGTTCCATTACAATTCCTCTACCTCTGTTACAAAAGTAAGTTCTATAAAATTACAAATTCCTGTACAAATTTAAGCTATTCAATAAAAGTTCAGTTTGAGTTTTCGATCCTGCTCTTCCTGGTATCAGAGCCAAGTGGAAAACAAACTTCTAAGTTAAGATTAAGTGATAGTAATTCATGTCCAAAGTTCTGCGTGCATAGAGCCGTGCATAACGGTGGTGTTAAGTGGCATTGGTCAGCCTGAGATACTGTTGGTCAGCTGTGGAAGGTGGTCCCAGTTGGTGGTCCCATCATTAGCATCTGTCTGCATTTAGAATTAGGTCATGCCTTAATATCATGACGTCTAGATTAAGAAGGATGTTATCCTTAAGGGCTGATAGCAGCCATAGCGACATAGTTAACTCAAATGAACAAAGGACAAGTCCAATCTTTAGGGCACCATCCCCAGACAATTATGCCAATTGGAACTTACCTAGAATAGAGATAGACACAATTTACAAAATTGGTACCTTTGATTTTATCAAAGCCTATTCTTGCAAAACTCATGAAGAAGTCATAAGTTTACAAAATGGCCTACAAACTATCGATATAATTAAGCAATATTCTATCGATAGTCATTCGAAAGCCAAATATAGATTTATGCATATTGGTTTATACAAGTAGCCATTACACCTCTTTTAAAGAAAGGTATTAATGCTCCAATTTACATGGCTTTAAAAGACAAAAGATTGATAAAATACAAATCTTCATTATTAGCTGTTATTCAAACAAATATTTGCAAAGGTCCTATATTTTTCAATTGTTACCCTGATTTTATGGTTGATCTAACATGTCCCATGACAATAGAAGCTCTTAAACTTGATGTGCACATCCAAGGTAACGAGTTTCTAGATTTCAAAAATTTAGTTGTTATGTACCGAGTTTATTTTCGACTCATGTCTACAAATTTGAATACAAGATTTCTTAACCCTCTTCCTTCTAACTCTCAGGAAACAATTCTATTACAAATTAAAGACGAAAAGCCCATAGTCTTCATTCTAAAATTACTCAAATGGGATGAGATCACTCTTCCAGATGAGATCGAGTTGCAAGAACCTCAGCAACCCGCACAAATAGAACGTCGAGAAATTGAACAAATAGTTGAAGAACCTGATGGCAGGGTAATTCTGAAATTCAGATCACACTCCATAAGGGAAGATCTCTCTACTCCTGGTCCTTCAAATTTTAGACGTTCTTTTTCTGATTTTTCTTCTTCTAGATCTGAACCTTTAGACCATTCTCAAAGATATCGATTCCGGGCACTTATCCCAGAACCCGTTATTGATCCTCCTTCTCCAACTTCTTCTGGAATAGGAGCAGCTATAAATGTTCTTACCAAACCTGGCTTTACCATTAACTGGGAAACAATTAAAGAAGACTACTATTCCAGTAGAAATGCTTCTTTACGTACCTGGTTTGAACAAATGGACAGAAACCTAAGAGAAGAAACCAAAATGAGACTCTAATTTTTGTTTGAGTATGCCTTCATATCCTATGTCAGATGCATCAGTTTCGACGATCATGAATGCAGCTGGGTGAGGGATATTCAGGCATGGTAAAGACTTGGCTTTAGTCTTGACTTGTTGAACTATTTTGGTATGCTCTTTTGTCCAAGGGACAGGGTTTTTCCTAAGTCTCTTATACAAAGGTGCACATAAATGTCGTAAATGGGGGAAGAAATCAGAGACATAATTCAGGCAACCTAGAAAACATTACAATTGTTTCTTATCTTTGATTTCATCAGGAAATTTGTCAGCAAATGCAAGAGATCGCATAATTGGTTTAATGGTACCTTGATAAATATCATGACCAAGAAATCGCATTTTTGTTTAAAATAAAACGAATTTTGATGCGGAAACTGCAAGACATTTCTTTCAATAATATGCAGAAAATTTTGTAGATGTTTAAAATGTTGATCAATGGATTTTGAGAACACAAGGACATCATCGATGTACACAATGATGAAAGATGTATGAGGAGTAAAAATTTCGGTCATGATATTTTGAAATTCTGAGGAGGCATTTTTCAATCCAAAGGGCATTACGTTCCATTCGTAAAAAAGGGTACAGTAATTGCAGTTTTGTAACAGTCTTGTTTAGCAATCTGAATTTGCCAGAAACCAGATTTCATATCAGACTTGGAAAATATTTTTGCATCATAAAGATGATTAAGCAAATCTCTTTTGTTGGGGATAGGATAACAAATCCATTGTAAAACTTTGTTTAACGTTTTGTAGTTAATAACGAGTTTAGGAACACCTCATTCCTTTTCTGCTGCGTTATTAATGTAAAAGGCTGCACAACTCCAGGGAGATTTAGAAGGTCGAATGAGGTTTTCGTCAAGAAGATTTTGAATCTCCTTTTTGCAGTGCTCAAGTAACTCCAAATTCATTTGGGTTGGACGAGCTTTGGTAGGAATGTTTTTCTCATCAAAATCGGGTTCATAAGGAAAGAAATGATATGTTTCTTTCTTTCCCAGAAAGCATTGGGAAGGTCAGAACATGTACGTTTCTTAATTAGTTCTTCAAATTTTTTGACTTTGAGATGAATAGAAGGATTTTGTAATTGTTCTTCGATACGAAGATACGAGATCTCTTCTTGTAAATGGAAAATTTGTTTTCTTTTGGTTTGCAAACTATTAATCTGCTTAAAAATTGAAGATGCTTGCAAACTTAAAATCTCTTTTTGGTGAGCAGAAGATAAAAAGGGAAATGAAATAGTGTTGCCCATACTTTTTGTATGGATACTGTTTCATTAAATGTAAAATGATAAATTTGTGTAAGAAATGGAGTTCTTAAAATTATGTCATTCGAAATATTGTCTACGATTAGGAAAATGTTTTTGAAACAATAAATGTTGTTTTGAATGCAACCTTTGTTAAGTTTGGAATGAATGTTCAAGGGTTCGCCATTAGCGCTGACTAATTGCTCCCTTGTTCGTTCACAAAACTTTGTAGGAACAATTCCTGTCTTAATGCAATTTTGATATGCTCCACTGTCAACGAAGCGACTGCGTTAATGGAGAAATCGTTAACTACCAGAGTAACAACAGAATACCATTTTTGAAATGTTACTTTGGAAATTGTTTGTAAAAACTGAGTTTGTGGAATCTCTGTTTCTTGAATACCTGAAATAGGTTCAGTTTCAAGAGCTAGAGGTTTTGTTTTAAAGGACTCAAGGAGTGCAAGTTTTGTT